>JBBPNU010000035.1:0-39348 GCA_038091055.1 Leccinum angustisporum
ACAAAAAATGTCACGACGCAGTAGTACCACGAGGTGACGGCGACGCGAACATCGTCATTATCACCACCACCATCCCGGGCCCTGCCATTGTTCCCGGGCCTGTCCCCCCTCGTCGTTTTGCCACACAATGTGAGAATGACGGTGCAATGATGAAACTCGGTGTTGGCCCAGCCTGCAGAAGCACAACGTGCACAATTATGCACGTTGTGCAGTTGCTCTTGCATGCTGCCCTCCGAGTCGTTACTGTTAGTTAGTATTGGCCCATCCACTATCCGCCTCTTTCTTCCGCATATCGTACCGATGAGTCAAATGGAACCCTATTATATAAAAGATTACACAGCCACACACATGTCAGATTTGATTTCCCGAGTACCGCCTCCGACTCGGAGTCCCGGAAATTTTCTCCAATTATCTATTACTGGAGTCGCTAGATTGCACAGCCACACTGTCTGTACAGCCTGTATAGCCTTGTGTAGAGTCTGTAAACTCTATAGTTGAAATGGTTGCACAGCCACAATTCCTGTACTGACTGTGTAGACTGTGTAGACTGTGTAGACTCGTGTAGAGTATTCTAAGTCTGTAAACTCTATAGTTCAGGATGGTTGCACAGCCACACTGTCTGTACAGACTGTATAGAGTATTCTAAGTCTGTAAAGACTATAGTTGAAAATGGTTGCACAGCCACAGTGTCTGTACAGACTGTGTAGAGTTGTATAGAGTATCAAAGTCTGTATACTCTATAGTTCAAAAAGGTCAGTTTGCTGATGTATACATTGTTACAGTACCTAGTAAGCCGCGCTGTTTTGACATACTAGGAGTTGGACGGAGAAAGGTCACGAAGGACATCGAGCGCATGGATCGCCTCTGCTCTGGACTCCAGGCTGAGGCCTTCGATGTGCGATCCATTTCTAAGTGATCCGAACCAACCGACGATTCGACGATAGATTGCAACGAAGTGGTCGCAGCGACGTTTTGTCACTCTACCTTCAGTATAGTTGTGATTTTGAAGGACGTCTGTATCGACGACCGCCGCCATCTGTTTATCGATCGATTAATACGATGCATCATGATAATGAAAGAGTCCCATTGAATACTCACCCAACCCAGACCGAATGCAACCATCGAGTCTGTTGCATGATTGATTTCCTCCCAGTAGTTCTGGCCATTCTCGTCTTGGACACATTGGTGCACCTCAACAAACGAGCCTGACCCGGGGTCGCCGGACGAGCGGAAGAAACGATGCAAGAATTCTCGTGTTGCCGGTCGCCCAAACCAAACAATCTGTGACGAAACGGAGTAGATTTTAGTAAAGAGTTTAGTAAATGGAACCCTGGCTTACCGCGTCGAATCCGTCGTGCTCGATCACGCCTGAGTCGACGTGAAACATCCGGTAACCCCACCGGTCGCTCCACTCAAGGTCGCCTTCTGGCGTGATCCAGTTTGCTGTGGTTACGGTGTCATCGAAACTGGTGAGGAGGACGGGCACCAATAATCCTCGTGTAGTTTCGTAGGCGGTTTGCATCAATTCGTCCCTCGTAATAGCCACCTTGTGTAAGCTTAGATAAGAGGCAGGGGAAATGAATAATCGTGCACACCTCTGCTTTGAGAGCAGTCAAAAACGGTCCAGACATAATGGTACGGCAAGACTTGTTCTTGATTTTAATTGTCACTAGAAGCGGGGTGAGTTGGTCATTACTCTGCTTTGATTGTACATGCCACATACCGTTTTGTGGCGTCCAGCCTTCCGACTGATTGACTTTCCGAAGCATTGCGATGCCCTTGTTGACCGCGGCCGTCACACGAGTCACAGTTGCGGTGCCGGGCGCACAGTTTGTAGTGCACAAGTGGTGTTTGTACTGCAAGCAAGCGTTCATATAAATCATAAACCAATCGAATGATTTTTCCATGAGCGTCTGAAGGAAGGATTCTATTTGGCTTGTCAGTAGCATAGTAAAGGAATGTGAATGAAAACTCACGGGATTGATCGGTGGTGAGTATGATAAAGTTCCCGGCATTGGTATGTGCCACTGGGAAGTAGTTAGTCCCGTCGAAACCGACAACTTGAATATTGCCCTGCGCTGCAGGCGGAGTAACATCGGAAGCCGGCGGCGCGCCTTGATTCAGTTGGGCGGCCATGACGGGTAACCCAGCGCTCGTCTCCGGTGATAAAATCACTGGTGGTTGGGGCACCGCTGAGTTGCCACTGTCAGTCAAAGCGGCCGACGTGACGTCCGTCGACGTCTGACTCGGCGGAGCTGTGCCGAACAGCAGTCAATAAGTAAAATAAATAAAGTACATCGCCAACGCGTTCGAAACGCGTACCATGTGCGGGGTTGAAGAGACTGGCGACGTTGGCTGGCGTCAAAATATTGGACTCAGGATTCATCGCAAGTGAATGGCGCAAGGTGCGAGTAACTCTGAAAAATTAGTGTATTATATAGGCTCGAGTCGGATAGAGTTAGAACGCTAAACAACGGCGTTGGGCAAGTTATTAGGTGTACAAACTAGCCGATACGGTAACCGTACCCGATTGTTCCCTCAGTGAAGCGGCGGACTGCGGCATCATATGATCAATAGGAAGGCCATTTAGAATCTTATCGGAGAATCGCGCCAAAACATCGCCTTGTTACCGCATCCGAAAAGAGTATAGTGTAAGGTACTAGCGTTGCGACCTGATTTACGTATTACAGACTCATCCGAGTTATCGATATGTAAATACTTACTCTCTGTGTCACATCGCTTGTTTGACAATTGAATTGCTGCTGCCCCATTCACACCTCTTGAATGCGAGCACCGTATCAGGAAGGTAAAGGGTCCTCAAATTTTTTTTATGCCGTTGTTCTGAGACTAGTACACAATTGTATTCGCAATCGCTGATCTCAGAGGCCCCGATTAGTACAAATCTGTCAGGCTGTCACGGTGGACTTATGATACATTCCGTCCGGACTGGCACGGTACTATGCAAATATTCTCAGCCGTGACGGGTCCCGTCTCCGAGTCATTGTCGTGTCGCAGCCCGTAGCTATGTGGCACTCCTCCGGATCTTACTATCCGAAGCTGCCCGGTAATATGCCAGTGGGCACTCTTCACAAACTTATTTCAATCTTCTTTGCAGGTCAATTTCAGGTACTTGTACATCCTTTCAGGCATCATGATTCGTATGTAGTAGTATTACATGATGCCAATCATTGACCTTTTAGTCTACATCCCTACCATCGACCCAGTCATGGACGACACACTCACTTTTTTGTGTCTGTGATAACTTGGTTTCACTGTTACGATGCTGGAAACACCACGATACAGAGTCGACGTGACGACACAGCGTGATGGAACCACCACACTACGACTCGGACGTTGTGACGACATGATGGTCCTGGTCCTGGATGGACGACGATGCAACACAGCGCGACACAGCGCGACACATCGACAACAATTTGGCGACGACGAAATGACGACGCGACTCGATGACGACAACTTGAGCGAACACGACGACAGTGTGGCGAGCATCGCGGCGAGTTGCACGTACCGGATTTTATAACCCATACTTGTAGTACCCGTCTGTACCGATACCTCTGATACCACCTATGAACAAAGTTGAGTAGAACAAGCCTCACTGGCAGTACTGTCTCTGCGAATACAATGGTATTACCTACAAGAAGGTGAGAATGTCTACTTTATGCAATGATGATGTGATATTGGCGACGTCAAGAAATGATGCTATTGATCACATGTACATATCACAAGTCAACCGGCACCCCACTAGGTCGCCAACGAAAAAAAGGAAACGAAGACCCACTGGCAACACCGATACTAAGCGAACCATCTGGAAAAGGTAGTAGTACAGGACGCTCCGCGTGTCTGATCGATCGATCGGTAGTCATGGAGTATAGTATGGGGATATCTGGGGAAGCACGATAAAGATAGCGCTGACTCGGAGTCACGACACACGTACATTGTACGGTTCTTCAAGTTCGCGGTCGGTGACTGAACTATCTGACCTTCACAAACGGTGCTTCTGTCTTGCCGATCATAAGGTCCGAAGAATGCGCCGGGTCGGAGCAGCGAATTGTATTAGCCCTCAAGCTGTGCGATCGTTCTTCACAGTCGGTGAATGAAATTCACTCAGACCATCCTTCACAAACGGTGGTTTTCTTGATGGTATAATGATAAGCTGATAAGCGGGAACCAACTTATTCTGACGTAAGTACCGTCACTGACCTACAGCCTGAGATAGTTTGCTCATAATGCGCCGGGGAGCAGCGAATTGTATTAGCCCTCAGGCTGTGCCGCCTGTGCGATCGTTCTTCACAGTCGGTGAATGAAATTCACTCAGACCGTCCTTCACAAATCTCAGATTCTGTTCTTGCCGATCATAAGGTCCGAAGAATGCGCCGGGGAGCAGCGAATTGTATAGCCCTCAGGCTGTGTCGCATCGTTCTTCACAGTCGGTGAATGAAATTCACTCAGACCGTCCTTCACAAACAGTGGATATAATGATAAGCTGATAAGCGGGAACCATCTTGGATTCTGACGTAAGTACCGTGACCTACAGACAGTTTGCTCGTAATGCTTAGATAGACCTTCGACGAGAGCGTCGGATACGTCATCGCTCACGATGAGCCGCTGGACCGTCTCAGACTCTCTCAAAGGTGGTGGCTGATTGTGGGAGAGTGGATGATGGGGTCTACGGGGAATTACAGCGGTTTTCACGACGCGACTGCCAATAATTACGAAAACCGCTGTAACTTACTTAACCACCTCAGAGTAGTAAACAAACTCCGGGCCGCCGTGTTAGTCTCGAAGACTTGGATGGTTTTCGTGATTGTACGCAGTGTCGGAATCTTCCGCGCTGTTATAGGAAACAGACTAGCGGTGAATGAACGTTTAAATTAATGAACGTTAATTCTCTGGACCCGTAAGTAACAATTCGTGTGGGAATGCGAAGGGTGTGAGCTTCCTTTCATCATTTGGGGTTACGTGCCTTTGTTTGCCTACTGCATCTCGCGGATTGCCGGGTCGCTACATGTTTATGTAGCTTGCTATGTAATTCGGAAAGATTACTTAGTATCACTTGTTCTGTCTGTGTGCCGTTTATAAGGTCCGAAGAACGTGGGAAGCGGCGAATTGTATCGTTCTTCACAGTCGGTGAATGAAAGAGGCTGACAGTCCTTGTGAAGGGGTGATGGATTCAAAGACGAGATTTACCTTCACGTTTTTGAATCCATCACCCCATCCAATGAACGTCTACCACCAGAAGACAAACAGTGGTTTTTGCTATGTAATTCGGAAAGATTACTTAGTATCACTTGTTCTGTCTGTGTGCCGTTTATAAGGTCCGAAGAACGTGGGAAGCGGCGAATTGTATCGTTCTTCACAGTCGGTGAATGAAATAGACTGACAGTCCTTTACAAACGGTGTTTTCTTGTTTGTGTTGATTACTATCGTTCTTCACAGTCGGTGAATGAAATAGACTGACAGGGACTCCTCCTTGTGACACAAAGTTTCGGTGTTTTCTTGTTTGTATTAATTACTATCGTTCTTCGCAGTCGGTGAATAAAATAGACTGCCCTTCACAAACGGTGGTTTTCTTGATCGTATTGACACTAACCTATGATAGTATTATCGTTCTTCGCAGTCGGTGAATGAAATCGACCGTTTTTCACAAACGATGGTTTTCTTGATATTATCGATGTAGACCGAAAAGAGGTGGGTTTCTTGATTGTCTGAACCACTATCGTTTTTCGCAGTCGGTGAATAGACTGTCCTTCACAAACGGTGGTTCAATTGATCACTGTGGTGATCCGATCATCGACCGAAATTTCAAATAAGAGTTGATTTGTCCGTTTTCCCACGCACAGTACAGCATCATATCTGGCACCTCAAGAACCAGAGGTTCAACCCATCAAACCCTCCATTCCTTGCACTCAGAAACGATGCTTCAAGTCCAAAGTCCGGCCATTCCAGCCCCATCTTTCGCAGGCGCCTGGGGGCCCCAACACCACCTCAATTCCAGTCATCGGACTTTCGCGAACTTCTCAACTACCCCTCGCACCTGCAAGCCTGCTGCAGAGTATCTTCAGACAGGCGAAGATTCGACAAACGAAGCTACAATTGCATTTCACGAACATGCAGCTGAACTGCTGAGGTTATATTACCGAATGGTATACTTCTTCCTTGACAAAATGCCTAACACTAACGAGGATCACAGAAGGGACCAATGGATATACCGCAACGAAAACCTGTCAGCCAAGTACTTTCGGAGTACAAGTGCCAGCTTTCAAAGAAGAAAAATGCTGTCCTTGCACTAGCCGCGGTGCAGGTAGAATGCGAAGAGTCCGAAGCTGTGTTACTTGAAGCATTCGGTTTGTCACGTCTGAAGGATGTTCATCAAGGCTTCTACGTTACGGACAATCCCAAATCGGCGACTGGTAGATACTTCGATGTTGTTTCTTCCGTTCGTTATGATCCGTTGGAAGAGTAGGCCATATCAGTAAGTATCTGTTCGTGTTCGTCCACAGACCATTCTTATGATGTTTAAGCACAAAGCGGCTATCTGCTTGATCTCAACGTTGGTTATCTATGTAGTGCTCCTTTGAACGGTAGTTTCTTTCTCTCTTCTATCATTTATTTATGACTATTTCCTTCATTCATCTTTGAACCGTTGTATTGGGTTGTACTTTTCCGTGATTCAGTGTATGTTTTGTATGATGTATCACCTCGAATTGAGTCACGCGACACTGTTTCAACTTTAACGAACTTGATAATCAGATATTCCAATGGTAACCATATAACGTTATTGTCGTATACGTCGGGTCCACGAACTTTCACGCCGTCGATATCCATGTTCTTCTTTCAGATTCGCGTAGCGAGGCTCGGAGTCTGGGAGTTGTCCAACTTGGGCCCCGTTCCTTACGATCTGCTACAGATTGAGCTGACGAAAGTCAACCAAAGAGTCGTGCTGTTTAGGTCCCCGACTCCCACGAAGTGGAGGTGGAGGAGGGTTTGTGATTGCAGCAAACTCGTTTGTTCGGAAACGGTTGAGTCTCTCTCCTCTGTCGAAACCGTATCGCCTCCCCTCGGTCATTTTCCGCTGCAAGAAGTGCAACGAAAGGTTAGTGTTCGACAAAGCACTGTCCCATCTGCACCTATACAAGGAGAGGTGTGACGGAGAGCGGAATACGTCCGACATGTCCATTTATGAAAGGTTCCTGGCGAAGTACTATCGCTCGCTTCCGCGGGACATTGGCGTTCTGCAGATTGACGTCACAGTATCCCAAAGGGTCGAGGATTCGATCAGACGAATGGGAAAGAACCCGAGCAGGGTCACGTACGACGAGCTGTGTCGCTCGGCGACTGTCAAAGTGGCTTGTAGTCTGTGTCGCTTGCAGACCAACCTGGATTTCAAAGCAGCTGTACGTCGGGTTATTTAATCTTTTTTCTGCATGTTGACGCGTGGTTCCTCTTGCAGTTTGATCATTGTCTCGTTGCTCATCTCTGGAAGAAGGAAACTGAGATATGGACCCGCATATCGGCGAGGAAGATTGCTGAGACGTCTGAAGACTAGTAGATGTCAGCTCACTCGTAGGGACGTGACTAGGAGAAGAGATAAGAAGTTCCGCTTGTATGTAACTACAAGCTGACGTGAATAAGCACATTGCGGACTAGATCCCCGACTCCCACGATAGTGGGGGAGGGTTTTGTCTGCAGAGAACGTCAGGCACTCTGCAAATGGGACCGAGGGAACTTTTTACTACTCTTGAATTTTTGTGTTTTGTCAGCAACTGCCCCGATTTGTATCTACACTGAGCAGAACGTTGAAAACAATGAAATGTTTGACGTCTCTTTTTGTCGGAGTCGGGGACTGGCGCGGGCGCCGCTACGATTTAGAAGTAATTGCTCTTTTCGTTCATGGACTGTCATTCTCACGCTCAGATACTTAGTGATCGGCCCGTTGACTCGGATGCCGCTTTCAAGACATCGTTCGATCCCTCTGATCAGTGACGTAGGATGTTGAACCCCCTGCTCCAGGATTGTGTCTGCGGCCGCTCCTTTGGTGATCCCGGCGCCTTCAAGAGGCACGAGAAGAATTGCCGGAAGGGGAAAAAGCGTCTTTCGAGTGTGCTAACGAAGGCAAAGGAGCTTTATCAGCGAAAAAAGACTCGCATCAATGAATCTTCGGAAGTTACTAGTAGCTTCCCATTGCCGGATGAATCTGGGTCTTCGCCTAGTTTGCACGCAGAAGAATCAACTTCCAGTGTCGTTCAGGTTTTTTTTTTCTTTTTTTTTCATGCCCGTACCGGTGACTGATCGTTGCAAAATGTTGCACAGCACCCGCCACCGCCGTCATCTGAGGGCATTGAAAATGATCACGAAATGTCTATCGCGCAGCGTCGCCAGCGTCGGCTCAACCGACGCATACCCCTTCGCTTCAGGGACCCGTTACCCGAACCCTTGATGCCCCTTCCACCCCCACATGTCACTAGTATTACCCCGCGTTCCTCTACACCCCCGCAGGACTCCACACTGGCTCGCAACAGTGCACCTGCGACCGTCCCCATCCCTGACCCGCCTTCAACCACCGTGGTGCAGGGGTTGGTCAATTCAGTCTCTTCGGGGATTCGGAACATTTTCCGGACACAGAAAAATAGATTTGGCCTATACCGCATTTACCATACCAAGTCGATTCCAACTCATGATCCCGAAGATCCCTTTTCAGTCGCAAACGAATGCGTAGACGGAAAACTGTCAGAAGAACAATGTCAGACTACTTCGGAAAACCCGTTTCATCCATATCCGAACGAAAATGCAATGCGTTTGGGGGACTGGTACTGGAACCAAGGAGCCCAGAAGTCAAAGGAGAGTTTTCGAGACCTCCTTGACATCATTGGTCGCGAAGGCTTCCATTCAGACGAGGTCACGAGAACTAACTGGCGGGCTGTGGACAAGGCGTTGGGCCGCAATCAGTTTGATAATGAACCTGACTTAGGTAATTGGTTAGATGAAGACGATGGGTGGAGGCGCACGGCGGTATCGATTTCCATCCCATTCCATAGTCGTTTTCAGGATCCTGGGCCCAAAACATACCAAATGCAAGACTTCTACCACCGTTCGTTGACGTCAATTATCCGCGAAAGAATGTCTGATGCGTCATACTCATCTCAGTTTCACTATGAGCCGTACGAACTTCGCTGGGATCCTCCGCACAAAGAGCATGATGTGCGAGTATACGGAGAATTGTACACTTCTGAAGCATTTCTCGAGGCTCACCAAAAGTTGCAAGAGTCACCTCGGGAACTTGGATGTGATCTTCCCCGGGTCGTTGTTGGGATCATGTTTTGGTCCGATTCCACTCATCTTACGTCTTTCGGACAAGCCAAACTATGGCCGTTATATTTATATTTCGGTAACGAGTCAAAATATCGACGGTGCCAGCCTTCCTGTAACCTGTGCTGCCATGCTGCATACTTCCAATCAGTGAGAATCTCTCCTTGAGTAATTCGAACTAATAAAACATCATTTTCAAAGCTTCCTGATGACTTCAAGGACTTTGCGAACGAGTTCTCTGCAGGCAAGGCACCGGGAGATTCATTTTTCACTCATTGCCACAGGGAAGCTTTCCACGAGCAGTGGAATGTATTGCTTGACCAGGAATTCTTGCACGCATACAAGCATGGTATCGTTATTAAGTGCTGCGATGGGATCACGCGCCGCTTCTATCCTCGAATTTTCACCTACTCGGCTGACTATCCGGAGAAGTACTAATGAAATTTGATTGTCGACCTGTCTCGCTAATTTTTTTTAAATAGGATATTGATTGCATCCATCCGGAATCTAGGAAGATGTCCCTGTCCCCGCTGCCTGATACCACTATCAGAGGCAAAAAATTTAGGCTCACAGAGTGACATTGTTAGACGGCTGTCTCTCATCCGTACCAACACCCAAGAGAGACAGGAAAAGATTACTGCTGCCCGAAAGCTAATCTACGAGAAAAATTATGCAGTCAACAACACCCGGGTTGAGGCGCTTCTTAAAGACGAGTCGCTGGTGCCTACGTCGGTATGTAGAATGCTTATATGATTCAAGGTTGATTATGACAATGCCATTTTAATAGAATGCCTTCCTCGAAAAGCTTCATGGAATGGACTTCGACCTTTTCCGTGCTCTAGTCGTCGATCTGCTACACGAGTTCGAGCTTGGAGTCTGGAAGGCGATTTTCACCCACCTCCTTCGAATTCTCGATAGTACGAAACAGAATGCACTCGGCGAGCTTGATCGACGGTAAGATGATTTGCACTGACGTATCTGATACCTGTATCTTCCTCATTTTCGAATCCAGCTATCGGCAAGTACCTAGCTTTGGACGCGATACCATCCGGCGATTTTCCCGAAATTCATCCGAAATGAAAAAAATGGCAGCGAGGGACTTTGAGGACCTCCTCCAGGTTTGTGTCATCCTCCTTTTTCAGAGCTCTGTTTTCTATTCCAAAGTACAGTGTGCCATCCCTGTTTTCAACGGGATGCTGCCTGAGCCGCACAACTCCAACGTGGTCAAGCTCCTCTTTCAGCTTGCTACTTGGCACGGCTTTGCAAAGCTCCGGCTACATACGGACGAAACCCTTCAAATCATGGACGATATGACAACCGTTCTCGGTGTCGAACTGCGTTCCTTTCAATCATACACATGTACTTCGTATTTCACCAAGGAACTCAAGCGAGAAGCCATGGGACGGTACCGACGCAAGATCCGAACAAAGGCTGTGAATGACCAACGTCCTAAAGAGAGTATACCTACTGCATGCACGCGTCAAGAGAAAACATTAAACCTCCAAACCTACAAGCTGCATGCACTTGGCGATTACACACAGACCATCAAGAGATTTGGTACTACGGATTCATATTCAACGCAGCCGGTGAGTCATCTCTTGAATCGGTCCTCATGTCTACAGCTGAAATCTGATTACGTTACTTGGCCATGGTAGGGGGAGCTCGAGCATCGTGTCGGCAAGTCAAGATTTAAACGGACAAGCCGAAAGTCATATATTCAACAGTTGACCCGAATTGAACGGCGGCAAGCTCGCATCCGCCAAATACGTGCCCGCATGCGTTCATCCAAGTTTCCGCACGAAAAACTGCCCAATGCACCCGAAGAACACCATCTCATCGGCAAATCACAAAACTACCCCGAGGATCTCAGGACTTTTAGCCGAGTCTACTCTGAGGACCCGGCGGCAAAAGTAGGTATTTCTATTACATATGTCGCAGCCCCAGCATCTAACGTGGTGATAGGATTTCACATCGAAGCTGAAGAGGCATCTTTTTCCGCGAATCAAGCAAATCCACGCAAATGGTACAGACTCAGAGATGCGCGCCGGACTTACCATTGTACCTCCGGACATAGAAGTTGCGAGCTTTGATTCAGATATTGCATTGCACAGTCAGGTTCTGTTCAAAAACGATCGAATCTACAGACATAATTTGATGCGGATCAATTATACCGCTTACGACGTTCGCAGGGCGCAAGATTCCGTCAACCCGAACACAGACCATCGGGACATTATGCTTCTTTCCGAAACATCCGACCACCACGCCCATCCGTTCTGCTACGCAAGGGTTCTTGGCATATTTCACGCAAACATCATTTACAATGGCCCTGGGTCAACGGATTACCTGCCTCGCCGCCTTGATTTCCTTTGGGTTCGCTGGTTTGAAGTCATCGAGAGTCATCAAGGGCAAGACGCTTGTAAGCTGGATGTTTTACGCTTTATACCCATGGATGAAGATGATGCCTTTGGTTTCGTCGACCCAATGGATGTATTGAGAAGTTGTCACCTCATTCCTGACTTTTCCATGGGTAAGTTGCACCCCGATTGTCAAGCTAGGTCGAGAGCATCCAGGGATGCCCATGATTCAAGGCGGTACTACGTCAATAGGTTAGTGTTTTAGTAAATAACTTGGAGGCAGCTGATGTCCACTACATTTGTAGGTTTGTTGATCGAGACATGCTTTTGCGTTATTATTGGGGTATAGGTATCGGACATACGTATGCTCACATAAAACGCGCTGGCGTCGAAGAATCTCGAGGAAGCCCAGGGATTCGTGCTGCTGAATTTACCCCTCATTGCCAACCTGATTCTCAGCCCTTCACCTCTGCATCTCGCGAGGACGATAATTCAGCATCCGGTTCAGACTTGGATGTGGAAGACGGTTTGGATGATCTACATTCCAGTGAGGAGTCGGATGTGCAGGACCCAAGCGATGAGGATGATTCAGATGTGTTAGAAATGTATTTCGGGTCAGATGGAGGGTCGGATTTGATGGATATAGACGAATATTTATAGCCCATCTTCAAAAGAATGGGGATCTTTCCAATGCGCGTTTCCGCCCCCTTTTGTGTCAGAACCACGTCTCGGTCTGATCTCAATGTAGCGCATAAGTATTTAACACGATCCTGCCGTACTATTCGACATCGGAAGCCCACACGTCCGTCGAAAACGATGATGACGCCAACGGTGTCGATTCGGAGCTCCATATCCCCCCCGGGCCCGATCTCCTGACTGCCGCATTTAAAACCTCGTTGCGCGCCCACGGACTCCGCTTGCGCTTCCTTTACAGCTCCTGGGACACTTTCGACAAGGCCCTTAGTACCACCTGGTCCTCACGCCCGAGACCGTGTACCACCCAGGGAGCCTCCCGGCTTGTTCACCTCTTGCGCGATGCGTCTTATTTTTCTTCTAGTTTTGATGCTGGCCCTGGCCCTGGATCTATGGTCGTCTTGTCGCGGCGAATGTTGCCGAGTTTATCCGGTGTGTCGAGTCGGTCGTCGGCGTTGAACTAGAGGACGAAGTCGGTGGTGATGGCGGTGATCCTGTTGGTGGCGGCCGAGTGGAAAGGATCTGGGAAAAGTCGACAGTCTGGCGTGAACAGAAGAGTGATGGGACGCGCGTAATTACGTGAGTGAATGTGTGCCCTTGCTTTCATTACCGGTAGTACCGGCGGCGCATTTCGGGTTGTCCGAGTCGTTTGCAAGGCGCCCCCGCTGACATAATACCTTACGGCTCACTTCGAGTGCCGACGCCCTTTCTTGTCTTCTTACTCTATTTCACCCTCATCTCTTTGCCTTCGAGTCGATACGTCATTTCGACACCGTTCATTGTGATCTTCGCACTCTTCTTACCATCATCCGCGGGCGACTATGTCGTCCAAGAGATCCTGTGACTCTTCGCCCTTCGCCCTTCAACCCGTCAAGATCCAATACTCCGGTGTTGAACCACAGACATGACATTCACATGAATCCCGCCGTCGCCTTTCTCAAGAAATTTGCTCACCTTTTCATACAGAACCATTATCCCAAGATTCACCTGTGGCACAGAATGATGTCGCCAGGCCTGGACACAGACACCTGGAAAGGCGAAGGAGTATCGTGTCCGAGTCTGCGCGGAGTTTCGATGACGATCATAGCTCCAGACGGTCAGTTCGATTAGCTCTCAGGGAGACTGTCAGTGTTTCCCTCAGCGTATATTCTCTACCGCTCATTTTTTGACAGATCGAGAACGAATTTCGGAGCTTGAACGAGAAAGAAACCATGAACGAGAGCGAGAGTAGAATGAGCGACACCCATCATCTCGGCCATCCTCAAGTTTAAGCACAAGCTCGAATCACTCATTTTCGCAATCACACACCCATCCACCACGATCACCACCTACGACACCGTATTCTGCACTTGCTCACGCTGCTCTCCAGCGAAAGTCTTCCCGTCCGTCTCTCTGTTCGGACCCCGCTGCCTCGTTAGCTAGCAGTCGCGATTCGTTGAAGGAGCGGGAGCAGGCATGACCCTCGGTCCGCCCGGCCGTTTTAGACGCCACAGCAAACGAAGTTGATCATGAGCGAGAGTGCAACTGGAATTCTCCTCGCCCCCATTGATCGAGTCCGCCAGCTTCTAGCGTCAGACCTCGAAACGATTCTCTTCGTGCTACTTCAAGTCTAACTCATTTGTGGGACTCTGGCGGACACCAAGGCGCATCACCAAAAGCAGGCTGTCACGGTCCAGCTACCTCATCAACTCCGTTGCACAAAGTAGGTGGAGTCGCCGATTCCGTCCGAAGCAGGTGGCTGGGACGCCGCGAGCGCGAGGAGTGCGACGGAGGCGAAATATGCCACAGACACGCCGGTGGAGACCTGTGTAGAGTGTGAGCGATGGAACGCAGGGGCCATTTGAAGAAGATGGCGTTACCAGTAGGTTCATACTCCAAAATCTGGTAAATCGATCGATAATTGGTGTCGAGCTTGTTTTTCGCCAGGTCGCCACAATCTCCCTCACACTCCGTCGGTGGAAGAGCCCCCCGCTATAAAACACGACGGGTGTGGCCAGAAGGAACATGGACCACTGAATAAGGGACGCGTTTCCGCTCCACATGGGCTGCATCAGGTATGCTTTCGATGCGTTCTCCTGGGGGATGAGGCTCATGTACACGACTCCGATGATGAACGCAGGGATCGCGATGACCAAGGTGGTGAACAGACGCTTGAGAAGAGTTGCTTGTTGGTGCAGCTGCATGCAGCTCTCCGAGGTCGTCGTCAATCTCCTCAGCAACTCCGCCACCGTCTGCGTCGAGAACATGGGCCTCGTCCCCTCCGTCACAAACACAATCGATGACTGCGGGTTTCAGGTAGAGCTCGTCGGCGCGGAGCCGGTCTTACTACCTTTGTCTTCCGCCTCACAACTACCCCCTGATGTTTTACGTACCGTCGCTCTCCGCATCGACGGCATGTACTGCCAGTACTAAGTCCCTGTCGTTGCTGTCACCCATCGCCACCAGGCACTGTCCCCGAATGGTCCTGCAGTGCGTGCAGGACCTCCACACCAACCTCCCACTCTCGAGCAGCGGAGCCCATACAAGGGGAGACGGGAGACCATTTCTTTGATAGTAGCAACGCAGGAAGAATAAGTCATGCCGTCGGCGGACAGGGCGAGTTTGAGCACGGTGACATCCCGGGCGTCGCGGTGGCAGATCGAACACTGCTGGACATGCCTAGAGCGTCTAGATGGGGGAGCCGAGGGAGGAGATTTGTCGAGCACATCGAAGCCTGCGTCGGCGAGAGCAGCATGGATGCGGGCGAGTGAGAGATCTGAAGGGTCCGTAGACACTGAAACAGACAGTCCACCACCACCTCCTTCATTACACATGGCACTCCTCTCTCTCACCACCACCGCCTCGACGCCTCGACGCCTCTTTCCCACTACCACTCCCTCGACCCCTCCCCCGCCTCGACCACAAGTACCCTCAGCTCTGCGTCCTCATCCAGTATCTCATTGACCCAAGCAGACCAAGGTAAGCACTTTGCAATTCGTCCGGGCCTCGAGGCACCTCGTGTCTTTTGGAAACTTACGTGAATCGATCTGCCATGCATATTCATTTATTATACAGAGGACGTCACGATCACCGTGAACCGCGCCCTGCCACCAATACCCACGGGAAAGCGCAAGAGTCAGGAAGTACCTCATTCACTTTCATACGCACGATGACGATGGTCTGGTGGTCGAAGCTGAAGAAGGCCCTTTCTTTCACTGGGGACATTCGCCTATTGGCCATCTCAACCCACATTATTGAGCTCTCCTACGCCGTTTCCGATGTACAGACGCGCATATTCGGTTCGTCCTCCTTCGTAGCCGTGTGATCCCACGCAGCGTTGACGCCCCATGTCGTCGTATAGAGATACAAGAATTGCGACACAAGCCTCAAGCAGAGGGCGTAGAGGCCAAGACGACCGCAGAAATCAACAATGCTATCATGAGCATGAACGAGCGTCTCGAGTCCATCGAGCAAGGCATTAAAGATATCAACGAATCCATGACCCCCTTTCATCCCTCCGAAGACGAACCTCTTGGTGATTCCTCCGAACGTGCCGTCATGCTTAGAAAGCATGCCGCACTGCTGGCGGAGTGGGACGCGGTCCAGCAGGAGACCGACGAGCTCCAGGAGGACAAGTGGATCACACTATTTCGCACAGTCACGGAACAAGCGGACGGCATGATGCCCAGTCTGGAGAAGGCTGTAAACCGATGTCGGGTGTGTTGGAAAGCGCGTCTTCATGCTATATATACTCATTCGCCACAGGATTTCATATGGCAAGTCCACAAGAGAAATAATGACAACGCGTCCCGCCGAACCTCGTTCGCCAACTCTGTTCGATCGGAGAAATCCCCGGTCAACCTGGATGTGTTCAACAACCTACTTGAATCCTTCCAAGCCAAGAAGGCGTATGTCTACTCCTCGTCCTTTCGTCGACGAAGCTGATCTTGCCTTAGACACTACGTGCCCGCCACTACCAAGGTCCTGGCAATCGCTGTCCGCACCCCGAGTAGCTTATGTTTCATCGCGTACACAAGGATGCCCTCCAGAATGTCACGGTAAATTCTTACATCCGAATGGACCATCGCCATAAGTTCTTCTAACCCTACGTCATAGATCTACACCTCATCAGAGAGACGCGTTGTTGCCTCTGGGGAGATATTCACTGCAGCCCTGGTGGATAATGAGTCAAACTGTGTACCCTCTTCCTCTGCCAGTTTCATATCTTCGCGCTCTTCTCAGGACGACAATCCGAACATTGTAGCCCTTCATAAAAACGGTTCAAATTCTCATGGAGGACCCCCTGCTCTTGGCATCCGCAAGGATCTTTTAGACCATTCGAATGCTGCAAAGGATCTCATGGATGACGTCCAGAAGCGACTCAAGATATTGCTCAGGCTTCGTGAACCCGAAAAGCGACCAGAACTCACATGGCCGAAGAGCATAAAGAAAGAGCCTCTTAAGCCTCCACGGCTCCCAAAGACGCTCATCCTCACGCCCCCTCGTCAGCGTTTGCAACGACGACGCGGTGACTCCGAAGCTTAAATGCGCGCACCCTCACCGCAACATCGAGGAGACGACGACGACAACACCACACCACAAAGACGACGACGACAACAATCATCTTTCGCTCTCGCTCTCGCTCTCCCCTTCACCTACTACACG
Organism: Leccinum angustisporum; assembly: GCA_038091055.1. Taxonomy (NCBI): domain Eukaryota; kingdom Fungi; phylum Basidiomycota; class Agaricomycetes; order Boletales; family Boletaceae; genus Leccinum; species Leccinum angustisporum. Next base: position 17,016 of record JBBPNU010000035.1, read on the forward strand.
TCGGTATCGTCCACGCTGCCAGCGCATCCCCCCTCGATGTGACAACGCGATGACATCCACGCAACGGTGACGACTCCGACTCAACGGCGCAATGGGCGATGCGACGAGAACAAGGGAGATGGTGCCACGAGAGGACATGCTGATTATATGTTCCTATTTGCCGACTTTGAGTTCACTCGCGTCGTTACCTCAGAACGCTCGGATGTTCCTTCTTCCAAACTTCGCCTACTTGCCGTCCCTCAGCCACCAACAGACGGATTCAATCAACTGTTTTCGGTGAAGAACGAGATCAATCCCATCAGAGAATTGACCGACAAATCTCCTTTTGCAACCCTACAGAACTCTGATGGCACTGTCGAGGACGTCATGGACAAGTTGAAGAACAACGACTGGGTCCATTTTGCATGTCACGAAATACAGGATCCCCAGAAATCGCTGGACAGTGGGCTTGGCCTCACCAACAATCGTCGCTTGAAGCTCTCGGACATTATGCAGCTATCCCGCCCGTAAGGTGGACTCGCATTCCTTTCTGCCTGTCAGACTGCCCAAGTAGACGAAACACTGTCAGAAGAATCGGTTCGTCTTGCAGCTGGGATGCTTTTTTGCCGGGTATGGTAGTTATCGGGACGATGTGGTCGATAATAGACAAGGACGTACAAATGGTAGCAAGGGACGTGTACGAGCACCTCTTTCGAGATGCTAGCCAGGTTCCCGACAGTACGGAGGTGGCAGGAGCATTGCACCACGCGATCCAGCATCTTCGGGATCTAGTGCTCCGTTCACTTCTTGGGGTTCCCTTTATTCACTTTGGTAAATGACCCTTGACAGTGCCATCTATTTGAGGACTGTTTCTGCACGACTTCCCCTTACTACTACTAATGTTACTCAGTCTTCATTTGTACGAACAAGATGTTTACGGAGCGATATATCTCACATACTACATACGACATCTGGCTTGTCCGTTGCGTCCTGAACCTGGTTGTTGATTTTCAACCAAATTCGATGCAATTGGTCAGTGCTTTAGCAAGTGGCGGCTTATCCTGACCTGCGGACCGAAACACGACGACCGACTCATCGTCCTCGGCGACCCAGACATGACAGGACGCGCGCCGTTCGCCGTCTCGTCCATGCCCGTCAACTTTCTCCACACTCGTCGACACGCTGCCCTGGGCACGGGAGCAAAAGGATCAACAAAAACGCACTACTAAAACAGCTACCAAAGGGAACGTCGAGCAGCGCGAAACAGGAGCGGATCGCTCGGTTGTATGTCCTTCCCGTAGCACCACGGTGACCTGGCTCCCCAAGTCCAAGTCCCCCCTGCCCTCCGATCGTGTTCGATATCATAGAGCAGACTTCTTTTGACCTCGACAAGGTATACCGTGGTTGCATTCTTCCCCCTCCCGCACGTCCCGGGACGATAGCATTAGCCCAGCTCACCATTTTACATGCTACAGAAAATATGGGACAGCGGCATCGGAGCTCGCACCGGCTCGCCTAACTGCTGCAACAAGGTCGGCAGCGTACGTGTCTCGTCCTAATTCTGTGTCGAAGTCGAACTTAACCCACGATATCTTCTAGTACAACTTTCACCTACTACACGTCGGTCTCGTCCACGCTGTCAGCGCATCCCCCCTCGATGTGACAACGCAATGACATCCACGCAACGGTGAGGGAGATGGTGCCACGAGGGGACATGATGATGGAGACGAACGGTGCGTGCGCTCCCCACCTCTCTCATAGACGCTCTTCCTCACGCCCCCTTGTCAGCGTCTGCAACGACGACGCGGTGACTCCGAAGCTTAAATGTGCGCACCGTGACCCTCACCGCAACATCGAGGAGACTCGACGACGGTACCAACGACAACGACAACACCACACCACAAAGACGACAACAAAAACGACCATCTTTCCCTCTCCCTCTCCCTCTCCCTCTCCCTCTCCCTCTCCCTCTCCCTCTCCCTCTCCCTCTCTCCCTCTCCCCTTCACCTACTACACGTCGGTGTCGTCCACGCTGCCAGTGCATCCCCCCTCGATGTGACAATGCAATGTCATCTACGGTGACGACTCCGACTCAACGGCGCGATGGGCGATGCGAGAACGAGGAAGATGGTACCACCATGACGAGGGGACATGCTGACGGAGATGAACGGTGCGTGCGCTTCGCTACATTTCTCAAAGACTCTCATCCTCACCCGGCCCCCCCTCCTCAACGTCTACAAAGACGATGCGCGATAACTCTGGAGCGTAAATGCGCGCACCCTCACCGCAACATCGAGGAAACTCGACGACGGTACCAACGACAACACCATCACACCACAAAGACGACGATCTTTCCCTCTCCCCTTCACCCACTACACGCCGGCCTTGTTCACGCTGCCAGTGTACCCACGACGCCAGCGCATCCCCCTTCGACGTGACAACGCGATGACATCCACTGTGCAACGGTGACGACTCCGACTCGACGGCGCGATGGGCGATGTGAGAACGAGGGAGATGATGCCACGAGGGGACATGATGACGGAGACGAACGGTGCGTGCATCCCCACCTCTCTATTTCTCCCCTTCACTCATCTTTCCTCACCTCTCACCCTCATCTACCCTATTCTAGACTCCGTTCACGCCGCCAGCGCACCCGTAGCATGAGGACGCCGTGCCACCACAACGCGATGATTGCCGCGACGGCATATCACGATGCACAATGCACAATGGGCGAACGACATCGACGCGGTGCGACGGGACCGTCGAGGTCAACGACCACGTCACGACGACGATGGACAACACGACATCGGACAACGTGACGTGGCACTACACCATATCTCCTGTGTTTGGGTTTAAAAAGGGATAGACGAGAAAGACGAAGAGCGAGCCGTTCGCCACCTGTCATTATTTGTCCACGACATTCGAATTCCGGAGGTTATCCCCACTTTAGTAGTTGGTCAACTCCGTGCAATGAGCGTTATCGAAACATTCGACCTCAAACAGCACCATCTCTGAGCAGCGACGAACTGCGCGTCGAGGTGAGACCAGCTGAATTGAAGTTGGTTGGTGGACATTTAGCGTCTGATCTCTTTGAACTGACCAGCGACAATCAGACTTGCCAATTAACATAAGCAACGGATTGAACGGAAGCCTCACCTGGACGAGCGATAAAACTCATCGTGTTATCTCGCCGCGACATCCACTGTCTCGATTGTATCTCCCTGGACACGACTTTCAGAATGGAGCATTCGCGAAACGGAAGGCGCCAGTTTTATTGTACTGACACCTGACGACAGGTTTATCACAACCTTCAGACCTTTACTCCGGGATACCAAATTCCACGAACACCTTGTGGCAGTCATAGTACCTAATTCCGCTCCGTTTTCGTCTCGCCCATGGCCATCTCAGCAAACTACGACATCGCGGTCGCTCCAAACGAGACAATCATATTTCGACATCTTTTGGATATCCTTCCCTCACACTACCACAACACCGCGAGTTTTACGACTTTTATTTTCGACTCAGACAGATTTTCTTGGAGCCAGAACCACGTCACTCAAGGACAGCGAACATTGATCTCGGAGGCATAGTGGAGCCTCTACACGCTCTGATTGCACATCAATGTACGTTTATTAGCCGGCTGATTGCCCCAAGCTATTATTTACTACCGTCAGCAACAAGCATTGCGAGCCTTTAGGAAGCTATTCATCAACTCCCTGACGACCTTGCTTCATACAACAGAGACAAACGGTCCTTTCGCACACACCATGATAGCACAAGCGCATTATCTCTGTCTTAATTCATATCTCGTTGACAAGTTGCCTGCCAACGTGCAGCCAATCAGTTCAACGAAACCGTCCGATCACTACGTGAAAAGCTTGATGCCCACAAAGCGAGTTCAGGTACGTTTATCATGGGCCCAGCAGCGGATCCACTAACCTGTTTTACGCCATGCATGGCACGAAAAGTAGCTGTCCTCGAGAAAACCGGCCAAGAACTCACGCCGACGAACACGACGACGACAATGCGATGACGACGCAAACAGGGTATGGCGCCAACTGGCGACGCGACGGCGACTCGGTGATGACGATAATGACAACGTCGTAACTCAACGGCGCTGTTATGTATCGTATCCAAATTAATGTAATTATGCTAATTTCACGAATCCGTGGGCAGCCAACACTGTCTGTTTCGCACCTTTTGGCATCTGCTCGTGACGGAGTTCAGCCCGAAACGCACGAAGGACTTAGAGGTGCAGAAATTTAGAGGAAGAGTTGGTGCCGATAAATCCTGCCTCGAGTCAGCAAACGAAATCAACTCGCAAGTTCGCATAGGCTTCGAGCTCTCGTCATCGGAGCCGTCTTCGTCCTCATTCACCTCCATGATCTCTCCGTTTCGGACCGCCTCTCATCGACGAACCTCTGCGATGATTTCCACTTCGCTGTTGAACATCGGCGCTGCTGAATCAAGGTTTTCACGCTCTTCGAGAGGATTGAGGAGCTCGTCAACGGAAGGTGGGTTACCACCAATTCGGTTCTTGTTCTTGAGGACCCTTACAGAGTCCTTCAGTTCCTCGAGCGATTCAAGCTGAGGTGGTCTTGGAATGGAAAGCTTGAGCGACGAGACCGGATCGCTGACAAGCCGCCCATGCAAGCCTCTCGACCGCTTCACTAGTAACAGCACTCCAAGCTTTGATTGCCATCCCTCACGGAGTTGGATCTTCCAGATATCCCTTTCCCCCGGGCCAGTGCCCACTGACCAGGCCCAGGCCCCGCCAGCATAATGTATATTTTTGTAGCGTACCATTGCAATATGAAAATTATACACGCTACTACCTCATACATTATGAGAAAGTCTACTGTATTCCTGTAAGGCTACTTCCCACCGTTGTCTACCACAAAGACGACGACATTGGACAAGGACAACCACCTTTCCCTCTCCCTGCCTCTCCCCTCGCCCACTACATGCCGGCCTCGTTCACGCTGCCAGCGAATCCCCCCGCGATGTGACAAAGCAATGACATCCACGGTGACGACTCGGACTCAACGGCGCGATGGGCGATGCGACGAGAACAAGGGAGATGGTGCCACGAGAGGACATGCTGACGGAGACGAACGGTGCGTGCACCCCGCCACCTCTCTCAAAGACTCTCATCCTCACGCCCCCTTGTCAGCGTCTGCAACGACGACGCGGTGACTCCGAAGCGTAAATGCGCGCACCCTCACCGCAACATCGAGGAGACTCGACGGTACCAACGACAACACCACCACCACCACACCACAAAGACGACGACAAGGTCGACTATCTTTCCCTCTCCCCTTCACCCACTACACGCCGGCCTCGTTCACGCTGCCAGCGCATCCGAGTCCCCCCCTCCATGTGACACCGCAATGACATCCACGCAACACGGTGACGACTTGGACTCAACGGCGCGATGGGCGATGGAGATGTTGCCACGAGGGGACAGGATGACGGAGACGAACGGTGCGTGCGCCCCCCTCTGCTGTAGAGTTTCATTCACACACTCCTCTGCTAATCCTCATCATATTTGACAAGAATGACGGAATGGGTGCCGGTGAGTAATCTCTGTAACTCATTCGAAAGAAGTTCAATCCCGCCACTCGACCCGATAGTGAACCTGTTATGCAAGACATTAAATCTGTTTCCGCTAGCGTCCGTACCTCCAGGTGCAAACAACCTCTATCACTCGCATTCGAGTGCCATTCAAGAATATCAAACGCAACTCACTGGTATTGTTTATGTCAACGTCATCGAGCGTCTACACAAGAGGTGTGCATTGGGTCTCACCTCTCGAATTGTGCTGGCTGACGTTGCCGTTGCCAGCTCAAGACCCAATACTGGTTATCCGAAGCAAAACTCATGTCTCAGATGCGGGACTATCCTCTAATCGCAAGGCTGTGATTTGCTCAACAAATCGGACGACAACTGCTGGCGTACATACACAAAATGTGTCGAACACTATGTGGAGTTTCGTGGTTCGGAAGCTGGTACGCACCGCCTTCCCTTGGCCTTTTCACATACCCGACGTCTCGATCACTGATTCATCATTTCTTGCGTCCTTTGTCACTGGTCAATGTTCAACTACCCTCCCTCCCTCCGACGCACTTTGCGACCTTTTTCCCGTTTTGCTGACGGTACTGAACTCTGCTCGGCCTCCTCATTCGCTTTACAAACCACATGGCCAAATGTGTGACGATGAGCTGGAACGATTTTTCGGCCATTGGTTTTGACCGTCCGGACGATCGCCTCAGTGTGACGCTTCAATTCAGTTCTCTTGTCCTCCATTCCATAACCGTGTGGCCGACACAACGCAACCATTACGAAAAAATGAAAAAAAAGAAGCGTGCGCTTCCTCCGTTCGGCTGGGATACTGAGCAAGGGATCCGAAGAAATGGTCGAGGAAGCGTTCCTGGATGTCTTTTGCGACTGGGTGGATGGTGGTGGATGGATGGACGTTGAATGCGGTGAAGGGACCGACAGGGAGTGCAACTGTAATGCTCAGAGTAATCGTAGACATCTTCTGGTATGAATATTTGGTTCGAGTCAGCTTCTCGTACATTTCTTCTGACCATCCATTTAGTTGCGCATCTGTTCGGGGCCCGAACTCGGGCAGACTAGCAATCTAGGAATGATCCAGGTATGTCGTCTTCGCTCTCCTCGTGCGCATTTCTGCTCTAACCAACCAGCGTGTCGCTGCAATCCACAGCTGACCTTGTCTTCCTGGTTGTTACGGTGTTACTTGCCCTCCGAATCTCCTACAGCAAGCGGTTCACTTGGACATGGGAAACAAGAGCAGAGGTCAGCAAGAAACTCGTGGTCTCTACAGAGTCCTTCAGTTCCTCGAGCGATTCAAGCTGATGTGGTCTTGGAATGGAAAGCTTGAGCGACGAGACCGAATCGCTGACAAGCCGCCCATGCAAGCCTCTCGACCGCTTCACTACTAACAGCACTCCAAGTTTTGATTGCCATCCCTCACGGAGTCGAATCTTCCAGATATCCCTTTCCCCAGTGCCCACTGACCAGGCCCAGGCCCCGCCAACATAATGTATATTTTTGTAGCGTACCTGGTACTTGTGTCGGACTTGCGTTCCCCTGTTCTTGCGTCCTCCTCGACGTCGGCAAGAAACAAGCTCCGCTGGTGAGGGACAGACATTTTGTTCACCGCCTGTGGAGAACGACTCGCTTAATCCTCTCGTTAGCGACTCCTCAGATATATAAGGACCTTGACTCTGCTCCCTGAACCCTCACACGGATTCCGTATTCTCTTTGCCCTTCATTACTCCTCGATGCCTGCCAGTGGCGAACCTTCGATCCGTGGTGGCTCCGAATCACCACCAAATACAAGTAAACGTCCCTATACCAATGCATTGGAATTGGGGCCCAGAAAGCGGCCGTACGTACTACATATACTTTCCACGAACTTCCATTGACTGCCTCACTTCTTCATCAGGACGACGCAGGATCCCCTTGTTCATCACGGGCGCCATTTCGGCCGCGTCATTCATGCCTTCTGCAATGTGCTGACCCTGGTCACAAATGGCATCGCGACGCTTGCCGAGAATGAAAGTGAAAACCTGGATTTGCTTACCTTGCAGTACGTTTATGTCCCGAAAGTTGCCTCAAGCTGATATGATATTTTTTCTTTCAGGGAACGGAAGGAGTTTGCGGCATTTCGTGAACTATTGCGGATGATACCGGGTTTTGAATCTCGCATCATGGATTCTTCCGAGGGTGAACTTATACTCATCGCTGACCTCGTAAGCATCCTGCGCTAGCGAACTACTTGGGCCACTGACTACTATTTATTTGTTTAGATCCAAAAGGGATCGAATGGTGCAAGAGCCGATGATACCAAAGGTATGAAAAGCGCAATCATCGACTGGATCACGCCCAAGGGTCAGTCCCTCAATCCACATATACCGCGCAACGTGAAATCAGCGCGTGGCTTCAACCATGAGCGCACCGGGGCCCTTCTTTGCCCAGCCGGTCTTGACTGGGCCAATTCCGAGTAAGTGGCAAATATAAAGTTGGTATTGTCTGCTCATCTGTTGCAGTGTCAGGTCCAAGTTGATCACCGGGCAGATCCAGCCCGCCGGTGATCAGTGGCCTATATTTCTATATGCGAACTATATGTATGACCCCGAGGATCCGTGGAACGGCCTCCTTCGGAGCGGTCTCTTGGTTTCAGTAACCACCCATTTCCTCGTCGAGAACTCAACGTGCTCACTTTTTCACAGGCATACAAGCATGTATTTACTTCGCCCAGTTCCGTGGACCAAGAACCCAGGGCCACAAGGTCCGGGAATGCACGGATTCATGGAATGCGGAGCACCACAAAGGCGTCTATTGCTTACGTCGCGACTCAGGTAATGTCTGACACCTTTGTCGCATATTCTCCCATTTAATGTCGTTGTACGCAGGCCCGTTTCGCGCTCACTTCCGCACAGGTATTCTCCCGCACAGATCATGTAACAGATTCCGAAAGGTTTTACAATTCTATCCTGGAACTGCTTGACGACCCCGAAGAAAAAGAAGAAGTTGATCAGCTCATCACTTGGTGGAATAGGTCAGTCAGTCCTTTCAGGATCGTCTGTTTGAAGTCTAATGCCATATCACAGGCAAATATTCCCACTGTATGTTGATGCTGAACGTGTGCCGGCGAAGGATAGTGCCTTGGCACGAATCAGGCAAAAGCGTGCTGAACACAGAGCACTTCAAGGCAGCGAGTGAATTTGTGGACGGAACTTCACCGTCGTAGATAGGACTACGTGGTAAGTACTATTTGCAGGTATGTATCATCAATCATTCATTGCGCGATTCTGCTCGAACACGCATCTACAGTGTCTATCATTCCCCAAGATTAAGTCGTAAATAGATCCCGGTTCCTTTGGAGCAGAAGAATGTAAGGTATTTCAAACTTTCAATCCACATTGAAAATCTGACTCGCTTTGCTTGGACTCCTTGGAGTCAGATGGTAAGTGTGACTTTGTATCTGGTTTGAGTTGATGCTGATTATGTGTGCTAGCTGTGTAATTCTGTTTGGCTGTTCGACATTGGTTACAATTTCAACACATGTCATCATTTGCATAGCAACCTGTAAAGGGCTAAATGTCATTGTAGTTATAGGAAACCTTAATGATATGGAGCAATTTACATGATTAGTAAATCTGTCTGCTTTAAACATAATCACATGATAAGAGTCGTTCAACGTGTTTGTTCATTTCAGACCATCGGTGTTCATGAGTATACTACAGTCTGGGTGAAAGGATAAGATATATCAGACTGGGCAATGTGCTTATTAGTGTTCATTGGTAAGAGGATAAAATATGGCAGACTGTCCAAAATGTTCATTGATGGCCACCAATATATTACTGACTACTAAGACAAGGAATATAAGGCTGGATAATTTGTTCATTGGTATACTATTTACAAGTAGGATAAGATAGACCAGACAGATCAATATGTTCAATAGTGTTCATCAGTATACTACTGACTAGTAAGATAAAATGGGTCAGACTGTCCATTATGATTATTGATGGAAACTGGTATCTTATTGACTACTAAGACAATGAATGTAAGACCGAATTATTTGTTCATAGATATATTGTTGACAAGTAGGATAAGATAAATCAGATGGAGTAATCTGTTCATTGGTATACCAATGACTACTAAGATAAGGTATATCAGACTGGTCATTGTATTCATTCGTGTTCATATCAGTATACTGCTGACTGATAGGATAAAATGCGTTAGACTGGCTGATCTGTTCATTGATGGCAACTGGTATACTACTGACTATGAAGACAAGATATGTAAGACTGGCTGATCTGTTCATCAATGGCAACTGGTATACTACTGACTATGAAGACAAGAAATGTAAGACTGGTTGATCTGTTCATTGATGGCAACTGGTATACTACTGACTATGAAGACAAGAAATGTAAGACTGGTTGATCTGTTCATTAATGGCAACTGGTATACTACTGACTATGAAGACAAGAAATGTAAGACTGGTTGATCTGTTCATTGATGGCAACTGGTATACTACTGACTATGAAGACAAGAAATGTAAGACTGGTTGATTTGTTCATTGATATACTGTTGACTAATAGGATAAGATGAATCAGATAGAATCATATGTTCATTGGTATACCAATGACTACTAAGATAAGGTATGTCAATGTGTTCATTAGGTTCATCAGTGTACTGCTGACTAGTAGGATAAAATGTCTCAGACTGGCCAATATATTCATTGATGATTGGATATTGATATTATGTTACCAAGTTATCTAAATATGACATGGTGATTTTGTTTTTCATGCCTACCAACCATTCCAGCAGCTATATTTATTGATCAATGACTCAATCATAATGATATAATTAGATATTGTTTACACAAACTATATTGTTATACAATGTTATCTCAGAATATCATGATTTTCCTGATGGTAGTAATGAAAACACACGCCGAGCATATCAGATCAGATGCCGACATATACAATCACAATGGGAGATATTTGGACATATTGACTTTTCACTCGGACTAAGCAGTAGTAGGTACTTAGTTAGGCCCATACACAAGCTATATGCATACCTATGCGCTTATCATACAATCGCAGATATAATCGGCTCAATTATGCCGGTGCATAAATGGACATGGAGCGTCATAAATATTTCGGCGAATATATGACCAAACATAAATATGCCGAATCCAGCACAACCAGTTTTCACTGGGGGTCAGACGTTGTAGTCTACCATCCCGTTAGGACGTGGGAAAACCCGATCATGGTGGTCCGCCCGTTCTCCATTCGGAGTTTTAATTTGCCTCAAGCCTCTCATTACTCTCGAGCTCACATATGCTCTCGCACTCCATGATTTCATCGTCTGGATTGATCGAAAACTCTGGTTAAACCCAATTACAGGGTTTGAGTTACGTCGACAAGGTCATCAGAGGGGTGAATGAATAAGAAAGAAAGAAATTGAGGCCCGACTCGGGGGTCGTGATGGTCCAATTGAGAATTGTGGACCTTTGCTGGACAATCCCAGGAGGCAAAGTCGCTGGGGACTCAGGCTCCTTCCCACTCTTGCTTGCGAGGAGAGGGGGCTGACTTGAAACACCCTCTCCTCGCAAGCAAGGGTGGGAAGGAACCCGCAGGGAGCTCAGCTTTGCAAAAAACGGCGATCTGTTAGAACAGTTATACATGCATGACGAGGGGAACTGCAGCCAGAACGTGCACGGTGACTTCACTGCCCTCTCTGGGCCACGACGAGGTTTGTCCACTCATTCATCAAAATTGCTCATTTCGGGGAGGTGATGTTAGTCTGCAGAAACCGGATGCGTACTTTCCTACACGTAACTGTTCGAAAGAAAGGTGACTAATGAATCCATCTCATTGTCGGTGGCCATCTTCGTGGGTTGTGAAGCCCGGCAAAGGATAAGGCTCCTCGAAGCCATCAAACGCGTGGTATCTATTTCCGGGCCTTGTGCGGTCACCGCTCCACTGGCACTACGGTACGAAGGTGAGATTTAGCAATGCATGTTGCACGACTGACCGCCGCGTGAGAATGCCTCGCTTGAGTCCCGTACGTTACGTAGCCCCATGCTTTTCCTAGTACGTATCCGCATCATGCAGGCAGTATGTAGAGTGCATAAAAACCCAGAGGTGCGTTCCTTTGATGCCAGCATTTGGTACTACCCTACCTCAGCACATTCAGAATGTTCTTCAACGTCGCTCTTCTCAGCAGCATGTTGCTTTTCCATACCGTTCTGGCAGTCCCTTCTTGGCTCGGCACTCGTGTCGCTCGGCGTGGTGGTGGGCCCAACAACGCTCATGCGACGTCTGTTTTTTCCAACACACGATATAACGATAATTGGGCTGGTGCTGTCTGGACCGAGGGCAATGTTTGTGATCTCTTGTTGGTCTGCGACCCTACTCGGCCTCATCTTAATTTAAAAGGATACGTTCAACTATGTCACTGGCACTTTTACTGCTCCTACCCCTTCGGGTTCACCCGGCGCTTCGGCCGCCGCATGGGTTGGCATCGATGGCAACACTTGTAGAAGTGCGATTCTCCAGACCGGTATCACGTTCACCTTCGAGGATGCTGGACCCACATACACTGGTAAGGAGGCATGGATCTATTCTCATGACATGTCTCATTGATCCTTTTGCAAACAGCCTGGTACGAGTGGTTTCCAGCGCCTTCCTACGATTTTCCCGGCATCACCATCTCTGCTGGAGACGACATCAAGCTCAGTGTCACAGCTATCACTCCGACTTCAGGCATTGTAGTGATCGACAACTTGACTAATGGCCAGACTGCGTCTCAAAATTTGACCTCATCTGTTCCGCTTTGCGGTCAGAATGCGGAGTGGATTGTCGAAGACTACGCGGAGGGTAATAGGCTAGTTCCCTTCGCAGACTTTGGTACAGTTACCTTCACGAACGCCGTGGCTACTGCCGGAGCGCAGACCTATACCCAATCCGGCGCCACCATTTTTGATATTGAGCAGAACAACCAAATTCTGACCTCCACCTCGATTAGCGGATCGTCCATCTCAATCACGTACGTGTAGTCTAGGGAATTCGCGTGGTTGATCAATCATGTTGGGAAGCCGTTTAGCACTCATTGGACCTTATAATATCTTCGAGCCGTATTTACTCCCTTCATCACATACACTGAACTGGATATCATTCGATCATGGACTCGTTATTGTTATTTTGCTGGATCGAAGCGATTAATTCCCTTTTTCCCTTGCTTCTCAATGCCCGGTGGTGAGCAGGAGGCTTTTTTCTATTTCATATCACTATCATATCAGCCGGAGTCCATGAACATTGTCTTTTTGCATCCTGCTTGGTGTCGCGTACTACTATTAGTGTTTCCATTATCTCTCTTCTAGCGGCCCGGGCGATTAATTCTACCATCTCTGGTCACTTTGTCGCATCGTGAGTATATCATTTTTTTTCGTTGATGATGGCATCTCACTCAAGCGCTCATACCGGTGTTTCAACTTTGTACTAATGCGCCTTCATCGCTCCATTCCTTTGTACACAGACGCAACTTCTTTAATCTCCAACAGACTTCGAACTTCCTACATAGTTGTTCTGACAACCAGCAAGAACGCCATTTCTAATATCACGGGTCAAATAATCTATCGTTATGCCATCTTTTCCTGATACTGGCATCACGAGGCACTGCCTGTAGATGCATGCCGTGCCAAGGTATGCGTATGCTTTTCAACGTTGTCTTCCATTTGATGTTATTATGCGGCTCCAAGCTAGATCCATTGTTGACACAACTATGTACCCCATGCCAGTGACATCGGCCGGTCTTGGTCTCTGACGTCCATGATATCTTTGATTCCAAGGCAGCAACAAAAGGTGAACTTCGTTGAATAGCCTCAAGGTTTGATGGCTCGTCTTTGTTGTGTTGTCCAAGCCAAGCCAAGCATAGTTATCAAGGAAGCAGATACTTTCCGGGCTGTGTACCCCATGCAGTGTGTGATTCATGGCTCACTCAGCACATCGACTCGGAGTCGTGCGAATTCGAGACTGTAAATGACCGAGGCGTCAATCTGGGATCAAAAAAAGCATATTTTCAGTGCGTTTGCGCTGTGTATGGCGACCGGGCGTTGATCAGGATACATAAAGGCTGGTATGTATTGCACTCTCTACTCCATTGCTTCAACGACTTACTGCTCTCACATCTTGCATTTGACATGTTCTTTACCATTGTTCTTTTTGGTTACTTACTTCTCGTTCCTACCGTTTTCGCTGTCGCCTCTGGGTTAGGTGCTCGCCATGCTCGCCGCCGTGGCGTCACCGTGGACCGTCACTCTCAAACCAACAAACCACTCAACGGGTTTGTTAATGCTACATATTCCACAATATATAGCAACAATTGGGCTGGAGCTGTTTGGGATGAAAGTCCTGTGCGTTGCATTCGTCGTTTGCAACCGTGTTTTAATTTTGACCTCATTTAATCTTGTTCTATCAGGGGACTTTTACTTCTGTCACTGGCACCTTTACAGTACCCACCCCTTCGGGTGCAAGCGGTGCATCTGCTGCTGCGTGGGTCGGTATCGATGGCGACACTTGCGCGAATGTTCTTCTTCAGACTGGTGTCGACTTCACAGTATCTGCTAACGGTGAAGCCACATATGATGGTGAGGAGAGATGCTTTACTAGTACCTATTGGCTTTTTACCTCAAAGATCCTTTGTGAACAGCCTGGTACGAGTGGATACCCACCACCTCCAACGGTTTCTCTGAGTCGGTCACGATCTCTGCAGGAGATGTCATCACACTTACCGTCACGGCTACCTCCCCGACCTCTGGCACTGTAACAGTCGATAATCTAACCAACGGTGAAAGTGTGTCCGCCAGTCTCACTTCCTCTTCCCCCCTTTGCGGTCAAAACGCAGAGTGGATCGTTGAAGATTACTTGATTGACGGCAATTACGTCCCCCTTGCCAACTTCGGCACTGTAACCTTCACGAATGCTGTGGCAAGTGGCACTGGGACTTATACCCCCTCTGGCGCTACCATCGTTGACATGTCGAAGAACAATCAAGTTGTGACCTCCACATCGACCGGAGATTCTTCCGTCACCATCGAGTATGTGTAGTTCAATGAGCTCGTCACTGTCAAGGATCATTCGTTGGGAGAATTGATAACTTGATATTCTTGGTCCCTTCTTATACTCAGCTCTTACTATTCCCTTGGTACGTGCAATGTTCGCGGGTCGTACTAGTTGCACTCGTGTCGAATGTTTGTGAAACATAGACGATAGTAGTTGACTTCGATATCATTATATCACTCACGAACCTATAACCTGAAATTGGTTTTTCACGCTTGTATTCATGACAATCGTTTGGATGAGAGAATGTTGGCGTAGTAAATAATGACTCGAGCGCTCGGTCCCTGACTCCCACTTCGTGGGAGATTCGGGGACCGAGCGCTCCCACGACGCCATGATTAACCATAATTCAAGCAAGGTCAGCAAACCCGACCTGTAATTTACTGTATTCGAACACGGTGTATACGCCCTGCAGGAAAGGCGTCCCGATGATCCAATATTCTAGGAATATAGTCAGAACGAATACATCGAGCGCCGCAAGAGGGGGTTCAGGGAGCGATACTAAGATACGAAATCCTACCTGGGGCGCTAGACGACTGGTCGGCAACAATTGCACTGAAACAATTCGAAGATCCTGGCGTCATTGGACCAAGGTTGAGAGCTCCGGGAGGGATTCGAAACGTCTTGCCACCAAAGGTGAAGCTCACTGTCGGGAAAGAGTCGCACCGCACTACAGGCTGTCGATGAAAGAAAGAAAAAGGTACCAAACGCAATCAGAACTCACGGTAATAGTAACCAATGTCTGCATATTCCACAAGGATACCGCCAAGCTTTCTGTACAACTCCGAAACCCGTTCCCGATTCCCGACGATGAAGTTTGCACTCGTATGGATAATGGCAGGTATATTTTCGAGAATTTTATCACCATTGACACGAACATCGTCCATGGACACCTGCCATAACCCCGGCTACATGAATGCCAATGTCAGCAACATCCACTCCCAACTACCATTTTAACTCACAGGATTCGCCGTTATGGGTGTATAAGCGATGTTACCATCGTACTGCTCACTGTTTGCTCCACCGACGTACATCTCGGCCCCAGAAGAAGTGAGTTTCAATGAGAACCTGAATGTCGGATTAATCACGTTCCCTTGACTGACAAGCGATGCAAACAGCGGATCAGCACCAATCTTCGAGACGGATCGGAAGGCCAATCCCAGTAAACCGTCTACATATGCATTGTACTGTATCCGATCGAATGTGATCTGTGTTGCAGAACCGAAGGTTTGAGGGTCTGCCTAGCTTGGCGTCAGAATTCAATGCTCACGGTCATGAGCGATACAAAACATACAGTGAGTCCAGCGATGGTTATATTATCAGTATATAGATTACCTTGGACGATGGATCCATCTTGATATGTGAACTCAAATGACTTGTCCTGGTCCTTAGAAGACTGAGATGAATGAGGGTCCCAGAAGTTGCGAGCTCCTGAAACTCCACGACAGCCAGTCTGCAGCACCCACATATCACTGCGATGACTTGAACAAAAATAGCTGTATGGACTAAAAGAAAGCACCTACGCTAAAGCAGTGCAGATATCGACTGTGACGTAGATCAGGGTAAATATATATCAGAATGATACAAGGAGAACGTACCGTTGAAGGTCTTGGGAGGAGTGCCAATCGAGATCTCAGCTATCCAACCTGGTAGATGATACTTCAGGGGGAGGATGCGGCCCCGCCTTCCGAGTCCGGACTCGCTCCGTTTCACAGAAAAAGGATGCATCGTCCCCGTGTTCATCTCATAATTGTCCAGGCCACGAAGAATACTCCTATATAAACAAGGCTGAGCAGACGAGATGCAACGGCTCATTTCACGTACTCCCTGACTGATATAGCATGAGATGACATTGCATCTAGATCAATGCTTTGGTTGGAGTTCAGAGAGGAAGGGTGTCTGGTGAGCGGTATGGCGATGCCACCCGCCTCCAAGTTCGGTATAGGTTTCGCAATGGCCAGAGCAACCAGGGTGCTGGTGACTGAAAATATCGTTATCGTAATGAATCGCATTGTAGAGGAGTGGAATAATGGACAGCAGTGGGTGGAACGAACGTCCACCCACAAACCTTTATAATGGAACAATGTCAATATTTACGGTCATCAGGGATCAGAACAAAACGAATGATTCATAGGTGAAACTGATAATAATTGAATGTTGGTGGTGAAGTCCGAGGGCCCCGGGAAAAGAATGCAGAGCAAAACGGAGATCATAGTAAATTTTGGGTCAGGTTGTCCGAGTCACGGTGAAGGTTAGCAGGGCCCGGGTAAGTCGCCAGTCTAATCGATACCCCAAAAATTGTTTGCGGAACATCTTGGAGAAGAGACAGAAATGCTGGTCCTCCCAGATATATCAACTTCGACGTTCAACGTTCAACGTTCATCGGCTGTTCTGTGACGACTCCGAGATGACTCAGATGAGTCGGGGACGCGCGACGCCACTGACGCGCCGCTACGATTACATAATATTGGGATCGAAACGATTGTGCACCGTTTCCTTGCCACCCATGATGGATCTTTCCTCTATCCGATTTCCTGCAGTGCGTCATGCCGCCAAATGCGTAGCGAAACAAGGGAGGATTGGTGTCTCCTAATTTCCCTCCGGGTGCACTTACAACTTCGAATCCGCGCCTTTTCCTATCAACCCACAGTGGGGTCCTCGTGCGTGCTACTACTACAGTGGCTCCTCGAACCAGCAGAAATATCATAATTTCCATGCAGATGCTCCCGCCACTCGATTGTCTGTCGCTACGATATTAACGAAAGATGTGTCGCTGAGGAAAACGACGACTCGGTGTTAGGCTGCTGGTGACTAGATCGTCTGTGGGCAAATACCTCGGGGGCATATGTCTCTGCGCCGAAATCAAAGTAACTTAGAGACAGATCATGGAACGCTCGCTTTACGAAAAGTTGGCGGTGATTTTGTTCCTCGCCTTTTCTAAGACCCTGGACTGATGATGTATGCCACAGTCCTCATCCGGTGGTATCTTCTCTTTTTCTGTCTTCATTCTGATTGCAAGAGGGGGTAAGGTTTGTCGACGAAGAGACCGTGATCGTGGACGCGCAACGTGATTCCCTACTTAGGTCACTATCAACACGTTCGTATCGCATGGCAATCTGGTAATACGGAGCTAAACCCTCATATTGGATTTTGGTGAGAGCGCTTGACACTCAGACCGGGACGAACATATTTACAACATGTTGCGATCATACCGGATCTGCGGATATGTTCCAGACGGGCTTCCAGCAAGCTTCCATGATATGGATGCGGCCCCGGTCTTATCATATCGGCTGTTTATCGCGCCGGCCCAGTCGATCGATCGTGGCCAAGTACGACGGCGTCGATTTGATTAGTACAACAATGATCTCGAAGGGGACGCGGGCCCGGTGGACTGAGTTCTCCCCTCACGTTTGCATTTACAGTGTCGTGTTCCTCAGCACACGACGATTTCTATAAATCGTCCCCGCGAGAATCTTTGTTGCAAACGACGAACCAATAAATTCGGACCACGTAACATATGGACACCACGTTCATGGAAGATAAGGATACACTGTCGAGTTTTTTTTTCCAAGTCTTCGCCTTGTGGACCAAATAACTTACGTCTATTGATAGCTATCGCACGAACTTTAACTCACTCTCATCTCATGTCTCATGTAACAGCACATATCTCGCAAAGGCAACTAAAGAGGTCACATCGGGACAGCGGGATGAGGTAATCTAGCTGAGACCTCGCACAATTTTTTCGGCGGCCATCGCAGCGAGTGTCGCGGAGACATGGCGCAAATTCACTGCACAGCGTCAAGTCACCGGTGCGTGTTGGCGAACACGATGGATGGGAGATCCGATGGCCGTGCCTCTGTGTGGTCCCCACTCGCAAAGTTCCCGAAAGAGCTCGGAGCGTGGCGTCCACAAGTCTGCCTGCAGGAAAACCTTGGGGTTGTGATAACTCACGTTCAGGGACAGATGAGACTCACATCTGCGGACACTTTATGGACACGAGGAGTTGTGGGGAATGGAGTGCAGCACGGGTGAGTGAACACGTGTAGAAGAGTGTCATATTACGATCAGTGTCTCGTCTAACCTACGGACCATACATCATCACGGTAGGAATTCATGTATCGACTGCACGTTTTCTTGCGGCCGTTCTTTGCTGCATGATCCGATGTGGATGAAGTTGGTCCTTGTGGGCGTTGCAAGCCGAGAGATGCCCTACGCAGTGGATAGAAGATCAAGAGGTGGAGCCAACTGGAGACATCAAATTTGGCCGCCACTACCCAGCGCAAACACAGAAAAAAGAGTGGAATTGGCAATGAGCAGTTGCCCTCAGCAGCACCACTCGGAACTCAGTTACGTATGCTGTAGCGCAGATCAACAAAGCATTCCGTTTTGGAGGGACTTCTGACAAGGCTCGGACACGCGTATCAGTATGACGAATCTAAGCGGGCCTCGTGGGCCGGTAATATTGTGTCATTGTACCCGCTGTGTACAACCTTGTCTGTCTGCAAAAAAAAAACTCTTGTTCACGACCGGGAGTCACCAAGAGGTGGGCTAAAGGTAGAACAAGGGTCCAGGGACGTCGTGATGGGGTTATGTGTACGGGGGGTTGGATTAGAGTTTTGTTTATCTGAAGCGAGGCGGGGCTGTTTCCTAAACGGTCAGCAACAAACGATTGACCAAATGAGCAAAAAGGCTTGAACATATCATTGTGCTACAAATGGTCCTTTTCAAAAGTATAAGACGTCTAACCCTCGCTAATGTCTAACACAAACTCCCCGTGTCAAACATCCACATACATCCATCCCTCATAATGTTCCAGCTTCGTCCTGCCCACCCCATCCAGACAAAAGCCATCTGGGACTCTGAAGACCCATCCTCTGTATCCGCCATGTACTCTGCTCAGCAATCCTACCCTTCCAACGTTCAGCTTCCCCGCACTCTTCAGCGTCCTCCTTACGCCGACATCTCTGCCCAGAACTTAACAGCAGTCGCCCCAGAACTTGCCGGTGTTGCTATTGAATATGTTCGCCGTGGCCTTCGCGTTCAGGCCAATCAGTGCGTACCCTCTCTATTGATCCATTTTTTCGTTGCTTACACCCCGACCGCAGGATGCTGGCTGGTATATCAGCGCTTTCGTCATCCCATCTGCCCTCGTCCATGCCGCGCTCGCAACTCCACCAGACGCGATCCCTTACAATCCCACTTCGTGCAACTTCCCATGCAACCTCCCTCCCGACGCATGTTCTGGCCCTCTCTAGATCATCTTCTCAGGACTCTTCTGCACTTCTTTTCCCCACCCACGCAGTCGTCCTCGCGTCCCAGTGTGCATCTCTTCCCCGTTTGCCCCCTTCAGCTGTCCTCGGACATCCAAACGCCACTGTCAGCGTCACCCTCCCCGTCCTTCCACTTTCTGTGCCCTCGCCAGCCGCGTTTGCGCCATTGCACACATTTATGTATACGCACTCCATCGTCCAGTTGCTTTCCACGCTCGTCCCAGCACTTCCCTCAGCCTTCCTTTCTACCCTTACATCCGCCCAAGCTCTGAGGGGAACGCTTTCTTCCGGTCCCGCACTGCATTCGCTTTCGGCACACCTCCACACCTCGGCACCCGGAATGAGCGCACTTACCAACGTCGCCCAGAATATCGCCGCTGTCTGGCGTAATGCGGTCGCTCTTGGCGTTCATGATCCAGAACTTTGGGACTGTCTCGATCTCTCATGGGAAATCGTACTAGGCGCAATGAATCTCGGTGCTGGTGTACACTGAACGACGACGCGCAGGCGCGATCGTTACGTCAGTTTACAAAAATGGATTCATCCATCAAAACCCCATATATTTCTCAAGGAGTTTCTCACCATC
Organism: Leccinum angustisporum; assembly: GCA_038091055.1. Classification (NCBI taxonomy): domain Eukaryota; kingdom Fungi; phylum Basidiomycota; class Agaricomycetes; order Boletales; family Boletaceae; genus Leccinum; species Leccinum angustisporum. Next base: position 37,511 of record JBBPNU010000035.1, read on the forward strand.
ATTTCGCACCACTTACACACATCTAACAATGGCTTTGGAATTTGTATCCTTTAACACCTTTCGATCATCTACAGATCACGTATGGTTGTACCAATGACGCTTCCGATACCCTCTAGACTATTTCGAGTTAATAACGTTGAAACCATGTATCTACTATCACACATGCAGTAAACAGTGACTTTTCGCCTGTCTTCCAAGCGGGATGAGACTCCTACGGGGATTGTTAGGTACCCGGTCTGGGTACCCTGACGTCTCTTCCAGAAAGGCCCCACCTCGTCGTCGTCAACCAAATTGGTTGCGGTACCTTAATGTAGTCTAGATTATGACATGAGCTGACTGTTTCAATGTTTCATTCTAACGTCACTTTTTTCTAACCTCTGCAAGCAATCTCCAAAGTGCTGGCCGGGGAAAAGAGTCGCAATGTTCCAATACATGATTGCAAAAAAAAATGGAGACAATGAAAGGCGACGATCACGAGTCCAAGACTGCGAACTTCAAGGTTTTTCCAACCCACGTCGTTCCCCTTAATAGCTTACGAAGTCTCTGGGTCCACCCTTCTCGTCACTAACTTCTTTATTCCCTTTTGGAGGCTATGTACTACGCACCATTGTCAAGGGCTTCTCCAGTTTCAGCGTATCTCCGTTAATCAGGGGAAATGAGAAGCGAGACAGACGTACGATCGCAACCGAAACAACATTGGCACATTGATCGCTTGATCGGAAACGTGGCGCGTCACAGGATGACAGCTGATCAATGAGATCTTACTGGTGGGTTTGAAGGGTTCTCGATGGAGATCATATCTGGCGCAATGTTTTTTTTTCTGCGGCGTTGTGCAGAATACATACTTGCATCAATAAGTTTGCGCATGGACTATGAGAGTGTCAATTCGCCTGAAAGCTAGAATTCCCGTGGAGTGGATAGGATGAGTGCAAGTATTCACTGGCTGCGTGTGGTAGCGAGGAACTATATTCCTCACTCCATCAATGTGACGGAGTCCCGGAGGTCGAGCTTGGCCTGGGGTTTTGAACAGGATTTCGTTCTGGGAAAAGACGTTCCGGCTGCGGAGGTTTATCTGAGAGCACTTACTTACCAGACAGAGCATTTTGGGGAGGTGGTGATCACGAAAGGGTATGCCACAAGTGCGCGCCCTCCCATAAAATGGCATGCGAGGTTAGGTGAAGCCAGGCGCGGGAAAGGAGGCTTACGGTCCTCGTCAGCATTTAATTTTCTCATTTCCATAGACCAGCCGGAGCGGGTTCGAGCTTTCGCCGTGCACAATACATTAGATGAAGATGTCGAGCAACCCATCAACACCATTGTCAGCTGGAGGGCTTGTCGCAAGGACAATGGTTGTTCAGTCGCTCACGTTGACGAACACGAACCTGGAATTTTTTTACTATGAAGCACTTCCAGCCTTTCGTGCATGGTATGTACTCCACCAGGAGAGTCGTATATAGTTGACGTTCGAGTGAGAGAGTTGTTGAAGCGACGCACGTCACGCATTCAACGAGTTGGATATTTTGAACTTGCCCATCATGGTCACTGCAAACCTTACTACAGGCGCCGAGGTCCCATAAGCTTGCGGCCTTCTACTAGGCCGGGCGCTTGTCCTACCTATTCCCTTACTTTCACTCTCCCGAATCCACCTTCGCTTCAAGTTTGTTATGGACTTGGACACTCGATGTGAATCTCCTCCGCCCGAGTTCGACGTTCGCAAGAGGATCGACGATTTTTCGAAGTTGTTATCCCAAACCATCATCTGTTTTTATCAGTTCCTAGCCTCAGATAGCGAATCGGAGGGCCCTCGAAGACGACTACTCGACGAATACATCACAGTG
>JBBPNU010000036.1:0-39045 GCA_038091055.1 Leccinum angustisporum
GGGAGTGCGCGACTATGATATGCACCTATGTTGTCGCTCTGCAGACTTATGGGTTGCCGCATATCTAGAGCCTACAATGGTTCTCAAGGTAAAGAGTGAAATGAGCAGGGCTTGATTCACAGCAGAGGGTTTAGAGATGCCAAGAAGAACAGAGCTGGGGCCTTTGTTCCTCCAATGGCCTAATATTTATACTATCGAGGTACAGGGCATGGACCAGGTAAACTAGCCTACCCTAGAGTACATGAGGTAGCCTCAATGTATGAGTCATAGATAGCATAAATAGGCGTCCAATGGCGATAAGTGAGCAGAACATGTACTGACCATGATGATGCTGTGAGGTGGTCTAGACCACTGACATTAGTCTTACATCATAGATAACTCAGTGTGTCACGTGACTGGGTGGCTATGTGGAGAGGTCACGTGACTGACTATAAATAGGGGATAAATTGTAGGCGGCTAGGAGAAGCGCTGGGGATGGGTGCTAAGGGAAAGGCAAGGCAGCTGTTGATGAGGCGCCAGGAACTATCAGTTCGGGAACTAGTGATTGAAAAAGCTAGCATATGAAGCAAGGTTCACAATAGAGACTATTGCTTTAGAGGTTTGATCTAGCATGTCAAGACTATACTGTTAGACAGTAGGCCGTTGTCTCATTCTACAGTGTTAAGAGAATTATTATCAGCAACATTGAATGAAACGGGAACATATGGCACTATGATTGAATAGTAACAGTCTTTCATCTCTGCTGGTAGGTCCAGGTGAGTCAGTGATACATCACACACTAATATATCACCCACTGTTCCATACCGGAACACCATTACTATCCTGATATATCGCTCATGCTCAGATATATGGTGATATATCATCCTTGTAAGTACTGTATTTCTACTACGATCACATTGGCCCGCTGATACATCACCCGCTAATATATCACCCACTGTTCTGTACTAGAACACTGTTATCACTCTGATATATTGCTCATGCTCGGTATGTGCTGCTGCACACGATACTATATGGTGATATATCACCCTTTGTAAGTACAATATTTCTACTACGATCACATTGGCCCACTGATATATCACACATGCTTGGTATGCGCCGCGGCTGCACACAATATATGGTGATATATCACCCACATACCAGAACACCATGTTGAATCGGTAGTATTCTATTACTTTATTACTTCCGATTCTAGACCGAGTCTAATCTAGACCGAGTCTCTTTCTTATCTTATCATTTCGTAGATTAGATAAGAGCAGTTATTGCCATTGGCTTGACTCAGCTATTCCTGAGTCCTTTACGCTATTGGTCAATACTTATGCTGACTGATGTCTTACACATCAGTGCTTACATATCATTCTGAGATACTTACGCTATTGGCTAGAATCTCTTACATGATACTATAGAATGTTCTACGACATTCCATTACACAAATATGTACAAACATATCTTGTAGTATATAAGGGCTTCAGCCTGACCCTTGAATATCAGGTCGCTTTCACATACTCTAGTGATTGATACCTCTAGTCTCAGTTTCAACACTTCAACTCTTCGTTCCTAGTAAGTTTTCTACTAGAGTCTTTCCTCCCTTCTATTGTTCTATTCGAGAACCCTCGGCTGCGCTATTTGAATATCCATATAGGATTTCAAAACCCTCTTGGGTACTACTAGCGACGTGTCGCGGGACGCACCGCAGAGGATTCTTCCTTCGATTAGGCGCTTTCGAGCCCGGGGCGATATATTGATATTGCCGCGGTCGTACTCATTGCGGTAGCTTTCCCGGACGCGCAGGTTCAGCCGATATTCGTACCTCTTAGCCTTCCAATAACGACGAGCGTGGGTGCGATGGTGCTGGTGGTCATCGTAGCGTCATTCGTGGATGGAAGTGAGTTAATTCTCTCTCACTCAGCGGGGACGGCCGATCACGGCTCATGGTCGACGTTGCTAATGAAATTGGCTAGGATGTTTGATCACTACGCACACCTTGGAGGCGATAAAAGCCAAGCAGCAGGCACACGAGGAGAGACGAGGATAAAGTGAAGCGTGAAGCTGCTCGAAAGGCTGCCGAAGAGGAGCAGCAACGCAAAGAGGATGAGCGTCGCAAGCGCCTTGCAGAGGACTCCAGGAACGCGAGGCTGAAAGGGAACGGAAACGGAAACGGAAACGGAAACGGAAAGGAGGAAAGGGTGAGGCGCGACGGGGGGAGAGTGGGCGCAAAACCAGGGAAGAACGGGAGGCTAAAGCTTCTGCTGCCGAGAAGGCGGCACGGGAGGCTGCCAAGAGGGAGCAACTGGAGAAGGAGGAGCGAGAGAAGAAGTTGGCCAAGGAACAAGGAGAAGGTTGAGAAGGAACATCTTGCGCAGCAGCAACGGACTGCGGCCAAGAACCTTGTGCTTTGGGTTCGACTCAGCGTTCACAGAGCACTAATGGCTCTATGAAAATGATAGCCCGCGGTCACGCCTGCACCTGCAGTTGCCCCGAGCCGTTCGACGCCTCAGCGACCCGTGGCCCAGACGTCCCAGCATGCCACCCCTGTTGCTCCTGCTGCTCCGAGTGTCTTCCCTCCACCTGTAGCCACCTTGTACCTTCCAGCCCCGGGAATCGCACCGCCACCCAATACCCTCCCTACGTATGGGCCGCCCCCACCGTTTGGAGTATTTGGTCCTGGACCGTCATCGATGTCACAAGGGCCGCCTCCATCGCATCTACCTTTCGCTCTTCCGAGAGGCTTTGGATCACCTTCCGCCTTCGATTCTCCTTTCAGTCGGCTACAGGGCCACCGCCGAAAGCTGGTCAGAACTCCCTCCCTTCCCCTACATTGCTCGCCACTAGTCCCAGGAAAGGCATCCTTGCCGGAGCCCAGTCCGGGTCCTGTTGCGAGGCCGATCCCCATTGCCTCGATTGCGCCACCACCACCGATGACCCATCGCCCACGACCCACTACTGCTGAAACATCGGGGTCTGGATCTGGCTCGCCTGTTCGACGGTCTCCCAGCCTGAAGGGCGTCCTGGGTTCATTTGCTCTTGCTACAGACGATGAAGTCGTACCGCCTCCCGGACGGCGAGTGGTGCCGTTGGCCAGTTTTTGACCTCGACTACCAGCCCACGTGCCGCTGCGGAAGCACGACATGGGGTCCTCCTGCACCTCCGCCGGCTCACCTCGGCCACTTGCAATGGGCGGCTCACTGTGGGGCAACTCATCAGTCCAGAACCGTCGTGTCAGTCCGCTGGCTTTTTCCCGAACGCGTTTATTAATCCCGTTAATCCCTCGCCGCCTCACGCTGGCAGCTGACTTTACTCAATCGCTGACATTAGTTAGTAGCTATTCGTCGTCAACCACACCCTCCTTTTATTCCCTCGATCGGTAGTTTCGAGAGCTCCTTTGTTGTGACCCTTCGAGACCCTCTTTCCGTTCTCTCACTGCGTGCCATCTGCAAAATCCGATTCTAGTGGAATCCTGGTACGTTCAAGGTATCAAACAACGCAGAACACATCATAAAGATTGTGACACTAGGGTCTCACGATCTTGACATTCTCCTCGGATCGAGTCCGCACCGCTGTGTGATCGAGCTCCAACCGAACCGAGGGTTACTTGCAAAACCATACGACGTGACATTCTGTGAGGACGCCGGGACGAACTTCGTGCAACGGAGATACGTATGTCGAACTCTCGGCGGATCTCCTGGTGAGTTCAGTATTTTGGTCCCACTCGGACGTACGCGGGCAAAGCCTTAGTACATAGGCTTATTGTAATTTGTCGACCGTTACACCTTTTTGACGGCGATAAAGAATATGAAGGTTGACTGGAGAGAATTACAGAGTAGTGATGCGCCCTTTTATACCAATAATGCCTTCTCCTCAACTGAGTGGCAGGCCGAGAGACTCTACTGACACCGTGACCCTTGTCACACGCTCCGCCACAGCTATAGAACTCCGATTCGGAGTCGGGGGGATTCAACATGTTCTGAGCGTTCCGAAAGGCCCAGTAGGAAAATATCAATATTCCACAAGAGATTGACCACAAGATCATTGACTCGAACTTGAATCAATGAGCAATCATTCCTGCTGATCGGTTCCCCGAGTCGAACTGAAAGGTATGGCGAGTTTGCCTACGAGACTGGCCATATGCTCACATGCAAGTCTCACTATCGCCTGTGCGTTCCTCCGACCTTTTTCTAGTGGGATTGCTCTTTGGCGACATCCTGGCTTACTACCAATGGTCTACTTTCCAAGGAAAACTGCGGGTTGATCAAGTGAGTGATCTTTAGCTCGTCGAACGGTGTTTCACCAGCTCTGATAAACATCCGGGAAAGTAACCATGCAGGATGTCACAACAGTACCAAGAAAACCGGTATCTGGCCCTCGTTACTACTTGGTTGGAGTACCGAGAAGACTGGGACTTGGAAGGAGAAGTATGTTTGTACGTACAGATCCAGAACCCGAGAATGTTCGTTCGACTAACATCGCACAATTAGTACTCCAGAAGTTTGGATGGGACATGATTTCGTCCGTCTCCTGGTTTCCCCAGCCAACGATCGCTTTCTTCGTAGCAAACCCTGTTGCGAGAAAGATAGGTCAAAGTCATCTCACGCCTTGCTTTTCAATGAACAACAGTCATGTATCATCAGAAAACGAATGCGTTCGTTTGAGTTGAAAGTCAGATCATATCCAGCATGTTCTCAGAGTGGGATAATCAATTTGAGTGCTCCAATGTTCATGAATTTATGATCACTGTGAGCAAACTTGGTCAAGTCCGTGTCTTGAGAGATTTATTCCATAATCCCCATTATCAGCATCATAGTATGTGGCCTGTATGTGGCCTGTATGTGGCCTGTATGTGGCCTGTGCAGAATCTGTGTGTAGTCTAATGAATGCTATCACAATTATATATAGCTTCATGCCAACTCTGTATTAGAGTTGAATTGTTTAGGCCAAATCTGCAAAACAGTCTGTATATGGTCTACCAAATACCATCACTATTCTGCATTGGTTCTGAGACAGTTTCACACTTCATCTATATCAAGACTAGGTGATCATTAATCCAGAACTAGGTGACCATTGGTCCAAGGTTAGGTGATCATGAATGCAAGACTGGGTGATCATTGGTCCAGGACTAGGTAACCATTGGTCCGAGGCTAGATGATCATTAATGGAAGACTGGGCAATCATTAGTCCAGGACTAGGTAACCATTGTCCGAGGCTAGATGTCATTGGGCCAGGACTAGATAACCAAACTCAAATCACCAATGTATCAGAAACATATTAATGATCATTTACGAGACAGAACATCACTACAGAAGAGACATGATACTACTATGCAGCAGTAACAAATAGAAGAGGAATCAATCAAAAACAAGTCCAAACTCCGAATCACTTTCACCGGAGTAATCAAATGACTGGCCAACTCTGAGCATAATATCAGATAATAATCAATTGAACAATACCAGACAACGTACCCCTGCTGCTGTACCCAGTCTTGGAGCATGCGCTTGAAATAGGCGGCATGTTCGGCATGCGCGAGGACCTGTTTCACACCCTTGTTTGCGCTGTGGAGAGCCCGACCGCAAGAATCCTCATTGATTGTAGGAACCTTTGGTTGGCCGTGGTCTTGATAGGCAACGAGTACTAGTTTAATCTAATAGAATCATTAGTTACAGAAAACAGACACAGAACGTAAGAATCCACCGCAGCAGCGACCAAAGCAACAGCAGAGGGAGGAACCGCAGTGGAGAACTCCCTGCAATTCCTCAACGACGTACGGCTCGACGACTTGTAATAAAAAGACATGCACGCGTGCTTGATAGCATCATGCGAGAAGTTTCGAGATTTGCCCTGTCGATTATCAGCACAACTTATTATCATCGACGATCCACTCACATTCGTATCCGGCGGTCCTCGCAACCAGTGACCGTCCTGCAGCAGTCGCGAAGCAGACCGTTTAATGTATTCAATGCCCTGCTTAGCATTCCACCTCGAGCCTTCGGGGATCTGGAGCTCCTTGTAATGCTGACGCACCGCAGCTATGGCAGCTGCCTTCAATTCACTGCGGAAGTTCCCGTTCTCGTTGTAAAGCTGTACTGCAAAGTAGGGGATAAGTCCGGCTACACGTCAAAGATGGACTCACCAGACGAGCCATTGAATGCCTAAACTCTGGATATTGATTATCTTCGAGAGCAATATTCCTCTGGCGGTACTCGATATGGACTTCGGCAAGAATTTCCAGTCCAACACCTTGGGTCGTACTTTCGAGAGTAATAAACGGGTTTCGAGTCGCATAGTGAGCACGCACCAATAGCTTGCAACGACGAAGAAAAGCCTTTGTGAGAGGAGGGTAAAAGCTGAGGCAATTGGGATCATCTGACAAAACTAATCGGTTGCCGACCAACGTCTTGATGACATCCTCACTCGGTGAGGACGCACGCCGGGAGTGCGGGGAATTGGACCGAACCCGCTGCTCACGAATGGAAGGTGGTCGTGGATGTCCGTTCTTCGATTGATGACGCTGGAGTACATCTTGGGGGACGTTATCTAATTCACCTGTGCGAGAGTTCCTGACTCCGCGGCTTTCGGTCGTGCGAGACGGATGCACCACCTTGGATTTGCCTTTATAAAGGTGAACATGGTCGTTACTTTTGACCTCGGGTTCACGGGTACTTACGTTTGGTTATGTCCTTGCGAACACGGTGGACGTCATCGACTCTGTGAGGGTCATCACGTTCTTGATCACGAGGGGACCTGGGCTTCCTGGCATCGCGAACGCCATCTCTGCCTGAATCTACTTAGTAAGCGTGAACCTGTAGAGAGTTCCCCCGGCCGCGTACAATCAACTCGCCGAGTGTGAGACTCGTCCGGGTAATCGTCTCGTTCAGAAACATCCGAGTCGACGTTGGATCGCGATCTCGTCTTCCCACCTGTCCGAAATCAGTATGACAAGGATCACGACGATGAGCACATACCTTTCTTCCTGTTGTCACCTGCTGCTGGAGGTGAACTACGAGGGAAATAAAGGCGCTCCGAATGATCATCGTCATGACGGTCAGTACCCTCAGCACGCTCCGAATGACGAGGTAAATCGCCATTGCGATCGTTACCATCTTCATCTGCATCGGGATCACCATCCACCCCTGCCTGGTCATCGTCGGCTCCTCCATATTCGTCAGATCCTTCCTCTTCCCCGCCACCGCCATAGTGTGGAGATGATTTGCGCTGGTCACGAACATCACGGAATCCAAAACGTTCCCCTTCTCCTGCGACGCGGAATGTCGGAATTGGCGCACTGATGTCCCTCTCGCTTGCGCCATCCTGTAGATTACAGGAAAATCTAGTAAATAGACACAAAAAATGGATAGATTTACCTCGTCGGGAGCCTGTGTTCTTTTCGTCTTTCCTCTGCTTGATATCGCCACCGGTGCCATGGGATTGACCGGTACAGCGTCGTCGGACACGACCGCTTGGAGCTTCCGGATTGTCTTCTTCTCGAGCACGACACCGACTTTCTCTAGCTGTTCCGTGCGCCCGTTCTTGCCTATGTTCGTGCGGTGGCTACGCCGAGGTTCTCCATCATTGGAATCTTTCGACGCGGAGCGCTTCCTCTTCTGGCCCTTCGACGTAGCCATCCGGAAACAGTGTCGGTAGACACGGAGAGAAGTAGTAGATGCAGAGACAAGGAAGGTAGGTGGTAGAAGTTGCGGCTTTTTCAAGTTGGCTACAAGCGAGGTGAAGCCAAATAGATGCAACGTCACGTGACTCAGCCGACATCAGTGCAGTAAGTACCACAATGTCATATCGTACTCCTGTCCACCATTGCCGCATCGCCGACTTATGCCTCAGAAGTCCTGTCATACTCCGTCGGCATCGGGCTCTAATCGTTCTGGCTCACCTTCTACATCAATATCTTCCAGGTGCCAGTCTCCAACCCAATCTCAGGTATTTTCAGCCGATTTATTAATGATCAACAACCTCTCATGTCCGGGATGTTCAGTACTCAGGTTCCGAATCCGAATTTGACTTCGACTACGCCTATTTACAACTTCAAGCAGCACGTGCCAAAAAAAAAGTACGACGAGCCAAAAAGCTCCTCGTCGAATCCAAGTTAGAAGAACACCGCGTACTCGTTAAGCTATACCAACGCCGGGCAGAGTATGCGGAGAAGAAGATGGTCGACGCCGACAATGGAATAGGCCACATTCGTGTCGCCATCAGACAGAAGGGGTATGGTGATCGTAAGTGGCAAATATACCGGTGTATTTATATCATCTATACCACACTTAATTTCCAGGTATGTGACGTGCCCCCTTTGTGATTGGACTCATCGGATTGCCACTCTCATGTTCCAGTAATCTCAGCAATTTTTCTTCGTAGTAGTAGTGTACACCGATTTTTATGTTGTACTCCATCCTCGGAATTCAGTCGGAAGTGAAGTCGATGACGTCCCAGTCTGTAGAGCGTGCGACGAGCAGAGGCGCACGGCGTACTGCGTGGGGTGCGGTGACAGCGTCTCCAGCGTTCTTCCTAGCCTCGAGATTAGACCTAGTTTTCGCAGATGAGCCAGAAACTCGAACCGACGACGTCCATACGTCTGCCTTAGAGCGCTACAGGCTTGAATTTCGACGTACGCACAGGATCGGGATCGGCAAGCGACGGGAACAAGGTCAGCCATACATACGATGAGAGGCAGTGCGAGCAGGTGAGGGCGGCGCAGACCCCGCCCGTCCGTCCACGTCCACGTCCACGTCCACGTCCAGATTCTCCTCGTCTGCCTCTCTAACCCCTCGGTCACCGTCCACAATGAGTCCTGCGACGTCTCCATCCTCGGAATCACTCGAGATTTACTCGAGATGGAGATTGTAGAAGCATGCATCGTTAGGTCGACCCCATGCGCACTATGTGTAGATCCAGAACCGTTTCGCTATGGCTGGCGACCGTTTGATGCCCTACAACCTTTTTCTAGCATAGACAGTCCACAAGGCGTGGTTTGCGAGAGAAATAGAGCGAGACGTCTTTATCGAAGTCGGAGACGCCGCACGATGATGCACATGGGGTACACGCCGCGGTGACGAATGCACGGCCGATCTCCGCGGTGACTTGCACTGTCTATCTCCCTCGTTCTCGGTTGTGTGCGCATCCTGATTCACCGATGCGACAGCGTTGCTTCGTATTTCCGTGCGGTTTCGCGTCAGTTGGTGAACGGAATTGTGTGGGACTCGCTTTGCAATTGCTTTGATTTCACGAACGTGGCTGGTTCTGCGGAGGCTTGAACAAGCAAGGGTTTGACAGGAGAACTTGGGATCGGCGTTGGAGATCGAGGTGGGGATGGTCCACGCGGTGTCGTGAACTCGTCCACGATCTCGACCGCGTTATGTTCGTCGTCGTGCCTGCTGCCGCGTCGTTCTCCGAATCCCGAAGCGCACAGAGATACGGGGGACTCGGACACACGTTGCGCACTGGAAATGGTACAGGTCGTCCAACCATGACTTTGGTCTTCTTCGTTCTCGACTTGGGGGACCACCACGATGAAACGTCGGTAACTCATCTCCTTCGCTTCCTTTCTCTTCTTCGCTCTCTAAGTCAGAAGGAGGAAGTCAGATATGGGCCAGTTTCGATGATCGTGTAGGACCTGTACCGAGAGGAGCAAAAAGAAAGAGTTCACATGGAGGCAAAGCCGTAGGCATCAACGTCGAGGGAATATCCCTTGTTCTTTTCTCGTTTTCTCTCGCTACCAGGTCGATCACACCCTCCACGATTCTTCGCGGGCCTTTCCGAGACTCGAATACCGACCAGACTTGTCCAGCACCCGACGCTCACGATCTGTCCGTGGGTCATTAGGGCCTGACCGATGTCATTTCGATCAAGATGCCAAGAGTGAAATCACCTACCTCGTCGTGCGCAGTAATCGCCACAGTCGCGTCGATCAATGGTCCTCGAAAGTCGCTCACCACAATGTCTGAATCTGTGTCTGATAGTTCAAAACACAAAGCCTTCTTCGCTGGAGGCGCCGGTCGTGCCAGACGACGAGTTGAACCCAGTTGTCCCTGATGGACCAGGATTTGACGAACTCGAGGACGATTCCTCTTCTTCGTATCTTGGATTAGATAACTTGGACTTGGTACGAAGAAGGCCAAGCGGGCGTGGCGATCGTGGTAGCAAGGGTGGGAGGGCCTCCTCTTCCGCTGCATGTGTGCGCTTTGAAGCGGGGGGGTCCAGTGCCGGCCTCTTGGCCGCAGAGGCGCAAGAAGTAGACGGCTTCGACTTTATTTGTCTCGCAGTTGATGGTTTCGTCGAGTTGTAAATCCCTTTCATCGTACTGGTGGTGGTTGCTTTCGTATTCGTCACACTGATCTTCTCGCTGCCCTTTGTTTGTTTTGTTTGTTTTCTTTTTGTTGTCGGTTTTGTAGCGCCAGTTTGTCCCGTCTTTCCCTTTCTTTTACCCTTGACGTTCTCCTCGTCAGGGGAACATGGACTCTCGCCACCACTCAAATCGAAACACTCGTACGCCTCGTCTTGGGCTTCCGACCCCTGCTTTGACTTCCTCCTCCTCCCTCCAACAGCCTTGGTCTTTGTTTTCGTTCCTGCGACTCTCCTGGTGGTGGACGGCGCAGGAACAGACTCGTCCTCGTCGTCATCATCTTCCGCAACCTCCGCCCCCTTGATCTTCTTTTTCATTTTCGTCGCCCTGACCCCCGTCGCCGCACGCACCCCACGCTCACCTCTCATCCCGCACTTCGCCTTCTTCTCCTCACGCGCCTCATCTTCTCTTCGTACGCCTCCGCAAGCGCAGGCGCTGCAGCGCGTATCATACGCGCAGGCAACCACAAACGAAGTGGCGTCATCGGGTCCTTTCGGCGCGACTTGCGTTTCTTCGTGCCCGACTGGGCCGCAGTGCAGGCGGCGGTCTCTAGGCGTTCTGTGCCGCCCTCATGGTCATCGTCGACGCCACTCTCGTCTGCTTCCTGGTTTTCGTTTTCGTCTTCGGTGTCGGTATTGAACAGCCCGCCAACAAGGGTGGACGGAGGCCCTTCACGCCGCTTGCTGCGCGCTCGACAAGTGGGGTAGGATTCACGAGTACGCGGTACTCGAGTGCAGAGTCCGTAGACACATGAGTTCACTGCGAGAGGACCTCTAGGAGAAGCGGAGACTGTCAGGAGGTACTAGACGACGTCGGCGAGGATAGGAACACAGGGCGAGTGGGAGATGCGGGAGCGGTAAGGTGAATGATGAGGACAGTGTGAAGGATTCAGGTGTTGATCGATCGGAAGTAGTTGTACTCTGAGATTTCTTTGACGGGCAAGAAAGTTGTAGGATGGAGAGGGCGGAAGAGATCTTCTTTGTGGGTAAAGAGAAACGCCGCTCATCATCCTCGCCAACAGTGCAAAATCGGGGACAGGACGTACTGTAGAGAGCGACGAACCCTGAACGACCGCAGGAGGGTGACATCTTTGAACGCGGTCAGCTTGAGCGCGAGCGCCTCCGCCTCTGCACGTCCTTCTAGCATTGCCGCACCATGCTGCACCTCCGTCATGTCTCCCCGTTACGTCCTGCCCCGGCTTGTCCGAAAAGACGTACATTGATTTGGTCGAGCTCGTCCGAGATGGCCCATTTCTTGGGGACGCAGGCGGTGTCGAAGGGTCTGTGTCGACTTCTTGCGCGATAAAGTACGCTCGGTCGCCTTGACAATCTTGATCGAGATGAAGAGAGAAACGGGGACGGTGCTCTGGACTGGAACGCAATGAGGCTCGTGCTGCAAAGTCGTGTCTCGGTTAGGTGTGACTCTGAGTGCAGAGATGGCAGTAGACGCACACGAATATCACGTGTTGGGGCCGGTGAAGGTGACCAGGCCGATGATCCAGGCAGTGTTTCGCACCCGGCAGCCACGAAAAAGCAGTTCGTTGATCGTGACACTTTCCTTTCGCGGGTCCCCGGTGGTAGGGCGGGTGAAGCCATCCCGCTGCACAGGTGCGGATTCTGGTGATGTGGCTCCAATTCCAGGACAAACGACAATTTCGTAGTGTCCTCCGAGATGATCGGTGAAGTTCCTTGGGTGGGGTAGCTCTGCGGTTTCAAGTTGTCTGGACCTGTTCGTTCTCCTCAGCAGCACGATGTCGCCCATCTCTATCGTCTTCCAAAGCGTCCTCTCCCATTTGGTGGTCCCGTAGGTCCTCCCTTCCAGTCGATAACTCTGAGTGGTACCCGGGAACGCATGCTTTGCTGGTATACCGTGAGCGACTTGTTGTGCGTCAGAACCCCAACTTCATCGGCCCTGGAGGGCAATCCTGAAGGTGTGTTTGTGAATCCACGCTGACGATGTCCTCGATCTGCCTCCCGACGGCCCATGTTGATCTCCCGAGACTGAACGTACTTATTCTCGTTTGGATCGGCGGTACTCATGCTGACCCTATATCTCTCGACGCGCTTGTTGAGCACCATGCACATTCCCTTGCCGACCTCCTTCTTGCGCTGCTTTTGGACGCTCTTGGAGACCTTTCCGGGGACATCGAGTCTCTGGTACCATGGATCGAGAAGCAGATTAACGTTGCGCCACGGACCGAGACAGGTGACGGCGGAGGTCCTGACTTCTTCCACGAACTTGGCATGGCGGAAATCATCTACGCCGTACTTTGACAGCGGTGAAGACGAGGATGAAGAGGGATGGGAAGACGGGCGGTCGGGGCTGAACCAACAAATACGAGAAAGACTGAGGCGTTAGGGTCAGAGTGGCACGAGTGGCTCTAACGAGTCCATGCTCACCTTGGATGATAGCCAAGCACAGAAAGTAGATATTGGCTATTCTTGTGAAGCGGCGTCTGTGAAGGCGGGGTGTGGCAGAGATGTTTGGCTCACGGACGGAATTGCTGGTAGAGGTTACTCATTGCATATGCGCACTTTGTTCCTCGGGCACCGAGGGAGCGATTTGCTATAGTGATCAACTTGCATTGCGGACAGCCTGGAAGGTATTCACATGAGTTACTACGCTCACTGGGTATCTGTACGCACGTGGCGAGTGCCCCAGAGGCGGCCGAGTAAACTGGCTTTGAACGCTCGTCCATTCTGAAAAAGAGTGCGCGTCGAGTCTTCGTGGCTCTCCTCTGTGCGTGCAGCTCTGAACGGATCCATTCTGCGCTGCGTTTGGGCGGAGGGTCAGATCAGAGTCGATCTGGGCATCGTTGTCGTCGTAGTTGTTGTTTTGCGCTTGAACAACAAGAATATTGGGTGGCATTTGAGGCCTTGAGGTGCCAGCGCGAAGTGAAGGTCATCGCCAACAACATTAATATCGATGGTGGCATTTTGGACAGCGTAAACACCACAGTCGGACTCCTCTTTCCAATAACTACGTTCAAATGACTATGTAACTCGAGGCTTCAGTCCGCCGTGAGCAAAGTTGACCGACTACTTAGTACTAGGCTTCAAGCCGCAGGTACCCAGCTCGGCGTTCAACGTTACGTTCAGTTTCGGCCAATATCTCAACCCTCTGAGTGCATACATACACATGCGAACACGCAGCATTCTCTTCTCTGGTCGTAATACCACGACGATACTGTCGCGAAAGTGTACGAACGTACACACGCACCCACAAGCGCATGCGCGGCTATGAAATCTCTGGGTCAGCCACGGGGGTTTGTGCGCGCGAATGATGGAGAGAGCCCGGGTGTATACGCAGGTATAGCGCGTCTAACCAGGCCAACGGTGGGCAGAGAGGGGGTGAGAGCGAGAACGCGACCTCGCACACGAGGGCACGAGAGCCCTATACAACACGACGACGTGCCGCAACCGTCGTGCGTTCCCGGCGGAACGAGAGCGCATAGCAATTGCGGTTCAGTGTTCTCGACGCAACTCATCCGCACCGTGCAATTGCTTACCGTCTTCAGAAACCGACCAGTCTGTTTTAAACATTTTCCAAGAGGGTACGACCATCGCCTAGAACGTGATGATGCTAAACAGGACTTGCACCTTCTCGATAAACGGGCTCGTGAACGAGGTAAAGTCGTTGGCGGGAAGGTACGAGCATATACTAGCCACAAAAGGAGCGACAAGGCAACGACGACCCACACGATGAACGACCATGTCAAAAGAGTATTCTAGTCAGCATCTAGTCCGAACAAAGAGAAAGAAAACGCACTAGTGAGTTCTCATCCCGACGAAAATCACAACAACACGACCGTCGCTTAGAACGTGATGATGCTAAACAGGACTTGCACCTACTCGACAAACGGGCTCGTGGACGTGGTAGAGTCGTTGGCGGGAAGGTACGAGCATATTACTAGCCACAAAAGGAGCGACAAAGCAACGACGACCCACACGATGAACGACCACTGGCATGCCAAAAGAGTATTCTAGTCAGCGCCCAGTCCGAAAAAAGAGAAAGAAAACGCAGTAGTGACCTTTAGCATACTCTCCTGCAACTTAGACTGGAGTGTCGTCACCCCAAGCAACACTACCGCTCAACACTCGATGGTGCCTTCTTAGATCGACCCGCGCGCGGTTGTGTCACGACACGATCTGTTTGGCGTGCGCGCGATCATCTCGAGCATCTTGAGCAGTATATACCGTTCTGGCTAACCCACCTCGATCCTATCGCGTATTTGTTTTTCGCAAAGAACAGGATACAACGACCCGAGCAGCCCCAATGAGCGCGCCTCGTCCAGCGACTTGGTCTTGCATTCCAGACAGTACGGGCGCCCGGAGTGGACGGCCATTTGCCGAGTGGTGATATGCGAGCACGCGAAAGAACATATTCAGCTTGCGTCGGGCACTGGTCCGCAGTGTCCCTGGCCAGCTTGGTCAAGACGAACGAGAGCTTGTCTGTCTGTGCGTACCAGTTCTTGAACGACCGAGAGAGCGGGAACCACCGGCTAGTACATTGATGCGCCGGAGTCTCTGGTACCATCAACGGGGATCGAGACGCTTATCGATGAGTCTGCCCACCGACAGGGACCGGTGACGACAAAGGTATCGACTTCATCAAGCCTGGCGCAGCGGTAGTCATCCTTGATGGCAGTGGATAATGAGGATTTGAGGTCAAGTGGTCGCGGTTGAAACTCTAAAGAAGGGAAAAGAATGTGACGACCTAGGATAAGAGGACAATGGGAGCGTCCTCACTGTAGATGATGACGATGATGACCAAGGGAATAGAGTAGAATGTGTTCTGTGAAGTGGCATAAGGCGTCAGGTGCCATGACAGGGACGTTGAACTCACTGATGTAATTGCTTGGTAGGAACGTGGGGGATACCCTCAGAGAGTCGGTGAGGTGCGATAGCGTATGATGGAATCTGCAGTGCGCGAATGTGGAAATGTAGTGCGGCAATTGGAACCCACAACTTGAAGGTAGTTGTATTTATGAGTAGAAGATTTCTTTGACTTTTGATTTCGATGAGTTACTGGCAAATTCCAATTTCGAGTCTTATACTAATATACCTTCTGGTGGGCGGTCGAAGTTTATATACGATAGTTCTTGGTAGTACATTTATTCTGATTTGAAAAATACCTGAAGACGCCAATTGAGGGCTTCTCCAATTGGCCAATCTCACGCAGTGGCGCAAGAGAGGTTGGCCTGTGCCCGATTCGAATAGCAGTGGTCTTGCACGTATATATTTTGATGCTAAGATCGAGTGGAAAGGACAGAAGAGCGGGGACGAAAAGGAAAAGTTCATGGTCTTTCATTTGCCCGCCGGCACCTTGCGGACGATACGGGACCTTTGAGCGTATGGCTTTCGAGATAGCAAAGTACTGTTTGTAGCACAGATCCTGAAAGAGTCCATGAGCGGCAGAGCACCTTATTGCATTGGGGAAACTGTGGGCAGGAAATCAGGCGGTCCGGATACAACGAAACGGGTGAGACAACAGGAGTGGGTTAGGTCGTGGGAGAGATTGGGGAAGGCAGTTGAGTAGGCGGAAGTGGGGGGGCATGTTGGCGGGGTGCAAAAGATCCAACACCGAGGAGACCATTGGTCGGCCCGAGATCAGGAATACAGAACGTAACAGAGGGAATGTCACGGTCTGGTTGAAGCCATATGTCGCATGATGATTTGATGGAGGTATGTACCTAAATAGATGAATAGAGACAGAAAGGAAGTGGCTCGCCGACGAAAGTGAGCACAGGTGAGGGAACCACGAGGGAAGCAGAAAACATGGGCGGTTAGGCGGATTAACTAGCATACAAAAGCGAGCAATTCCTCGGCCGCAGCTTCATCCGAACCCCATCCTCTCCGTCACTGGTCGACGCCGTACTCTCGTGTGACCCTGGCACGACCACTTGTCGCTTACTTCGTCTTGGCAGCAGGGGCGTCAGAGCAGCAATCGATTTTCTCGCGCTGGAGTTCCGACGCACGGACACGGGCGTAGAAGAGGGAGTTGGAATGCGTTGGTACGAGGCCTTGACCCGCTTTGTCCGAGAGGGTTGTTTAGTAGGTAGTAAAGACGTCCCCTTACCCACAACCCTCGTCTGGGAACGGGTGAGTTTCGGCAGGGGAATGCGGACGGTTGAGACTTGAACGACGCACGCTAGAAGGTGTATCATCCTCATCTGGGTCCATCGGGCGATAGCGACGCGCGACGCGCGACGCTTGCGCTCGTTCGGTGTGCGCATCGGATCCGTAATGCGACGGTCCGACCTGCACAAACGGTCGATTGAAATCTAAAGAACCAGATCAAATGGTCAGAAATATCTCGAAGCTTATGGAGCGAACGGTACCCACCAGCGCGCTATTAAGGACAAAGAGCCGATCGAGGAAACAACACAGTTGCACAGGATTGCACAGGTTGGGCACCATCGAGTTGATCCACCAACGACACTGAGAAAACAGCACCCGGTGCCACGAGGCCGGCACCATGGTCCGCGCGACCGTATCAGCTTGGAACTTGGTCTTGAGCGAAGGGGATCCAATCTTCACCGAGCGAGATCAAGTTCTTCTTGTGAAGCGTGTCGATCTGCCACGAATTTGACAGACGTCCGGGAAGTGATTTCTGGGAGGTTTAGGACATCGATCTGTCCTATGACAAGTCGCTCGTCGAGGGAGTTGGAAAACCCATTATCGTTCGTTCGTTCGTTCGTTCGGGATTCAAAGTCCAGAGCAGGGTATTCTCAAGGTTGGACAGGATATCCAAGAACGCGTGATTTAGTTGCGTGGTGACCGGATAGGTTTTGCTACGGTTCAGACGAGGGTTCTCAGGTGGGGCGTGACGGTGCGAAGAGGGCGAGAGGAGACCTGTGGCTGGACAATCGTGTCCTCGTCGCTCTGGTGTTTCTCTGTTGATAGGCTGGGGCCAGACATGATCTGACAGAACAAATGCCGGGCGAGCAGCAAACCTTGAGGTCAAATTCTGGAGCAGCTCGTCGTCACGTTGAGCATCAGCCGTCCACCCTTGAATGGCGTGCTGGTTCTGTCAAGCACGCCTAGAAGACCGCCTGCGAATATATGACGTCTTGTTCGTCAAGGCATCCAAAACATCCTCGGGGAAAACTCAGAGCAGGGACGTTGAGGACGTAGGTTGAGACGACCTGGACGTCTGCCTCCAAATTTGATGTTTCCGAGGAATAGAACGGCAGCCGAGACTGAGAAAATGAATTGGACCTGGGGCCGAGGGACTTGAAAGCTTCGCGCGGATCGTTCATGGCAAAGGAGTCATCGCTGAATGGACCAGCAGGGAGACGGTAGCAGCCGGAAGAGGCGAGGAGGGCATAATCGGAAGGGCCTTCTAGGCCGAGGAGATCTTTCTCTGGGGGACTTGCGTCGGCGAGGAGCTGGTAAAAGATACGATAGGCACGCTCGTCATGAAAGAGACGACGAGGCGGGACTTGTCGAGACCAAAGGCGAAAACTTTCGCTGCGCTAACGCGACCTCGGCCGTTGAAGTGGTGTCCAGTATATAGCGTGGGTAATGCAAGGCGTTGGGTTCGTGCCACGTGGGGGTCCTTGCAACGGCAAAGGAGTCGAGGGGCAGGGATGAGGCTTTGATCTGCTTGACGAACCTTGGCTCTCACTTGGAGTGGACTGAGAGGCAAAGGATCTGATCTACGAGTGTGGAAGCAGAGTGAAAAAGTGCGAGCAGAAGGAGATCACGCGGGGCATACCATCATCCATGCAATAACGGCTTGAAATTATACTCCCCTTCTTATGACAAGGTAAATTTTCCGGCTTGGTGGAACCGGGGAGGACGTCGGGAATCTGCCAGACCGAACTTGATGTAGAGCAATGTTCCAAGAACTCTTTTGCGCTTGCATCCTTGACGTAGGCAAGAGCCTTGCAGAATTTACGGCCACGAGAGTTGTTTGTTGATCACGGTGCACAATGATGAACCTTGAGAACGCGTGGGTGCAAGGTCGAGGCTGTGCGAGCACCACTGAGCAGTGAGCACATCAGTGTCTGCGTGCCACCGCTCGAGCGAGTCATGCGTATTGGAAAACGAGGGATCGAGTGCCGGTGGACAAGAATGAAACGAAGGAATTCAAGCGAACACGGGGGTCAGATCTTCAGAGACTGTGACTCGGCCCGCGGCCGGGGAGGTCTTCAACTTGAAGTCGAGTCGTACATCAAAACTGCTTGTTAGCCACATAAAGAATCTCATTTCGACAGTAACTTTATAGGATGCTACTGTATATCCGAGAGAGCATAGTATAGATCTTTAGTAAAGTATTTGTTCAAGAAAAATGACATGCTGCGCCTCATCGAGTTCTCCTTCGTTAGCCCAGAGTCCGCCTTCAGCCCAAACCTCGGAACGATGTTGAGGAGGGCCCGAACTTGATAAAGTGGAATAACTTCTCCAAGCAGGGATCCATCGGCTCTGGTGGCACGTTTGAGAACCTGCATCTGAGTTGCCACCTCAAGCAGACCATCCCGCTGCGGGATAGGATCGAAACGACGAACATACATGAGATGTATGTCGTTCCAGGAAGGTACTGTACCCTGCCTGCTCAGGGGACGCATGATAAGACATAGTTCTGCTACGACATGTCCTGATGGTGCTATAGATCTCAGTTCATGCGACGGCAAACAAATCCAACATACCATGAAGACCACTCTTTGGCCAACTATGATCATCATCCGTACATACAGCCACGGCATCAAAGCGGCCCTGCGGCCAAGCATCGTTAGGGGGCATGGCATTGATGGTTTGGGCGGGGGTAAGAATGGATTGATCGTGGTAAGAATAATGTTGTAGACGTAACTTGTACCACACTTGGAGATGGTCAAATGGCAGCAACATCCTATTGCGAGCTTTGCGCTGTCCTCCGATCGGGTGGTAAGAGTTTGTGTTAGAGTGTGCACGGCGGAGGTATTCGGCAAGTGCGTCGCGCAAATCTGGGATGCGGAATCGCTCCGCCGCCTCGTCAATAAGCATCCGATTAACCGATGGGTCGTGATTCAGGTGAATCGCCGTGTTGTCGACAACAAACGTTCGAGGCGGATCAGTGTTACCATCGGGCTGCCTTTGGAGTAGACGTGCTGAAACGAAGTAGTCCTTCGGAGGGCGGGCCCCTTCTATGCTGGCATGGTTAGACTCAGAACCGGAGTCCTCTTCCATCAATCGCAAAGCCGTTGCGATCCCAAAGCGGCGACACTTCTCAGCACGATCGAGGTGACGGCAGATCTGTGCATCGTAATTATTGTTGTTCGTGTTTTTAGCGGGGTCCTTGATGACGACGATATGTGCGTGTTCCGTCGTGTCCGCGGTCCATTGAATGGGAGCACCGTTCTTCCGAATGTTGGAAGTAACGCTTTGCATTAGCTCGAGTTTCGGAATGCGCCAATGGGTAATGGGGTCCCTCTTCCCGCGCCTCGCCTCCGCGATCATGATCGCATTCTTGTTGGCGTGGAATTCAGCAAGGGCATTGTCCATTAGGGCGAGATGGGAGTCGTCCAAGTAAGGGGCCTGCCCTAAGTAACGAAAATCCATCAAAGCTCGGAGCGCTGTCACGAAACTTTGTGGAGCTGCCCCAGCTATGACCGCAACGAAATACCGCTGAATGTGACGATGTTCAGTTCCCGTCACTTGTTTGATTCTTGAAACACCCTCCTTGAAGTGACGGAATCCAGTATTTGGCTGTAAAACAGACATGCGGAAATCGATTTCGGTGGGAGTGAGGACGTGAATGGCCCAGTGAAGATCGTGATCGCCGAACTCTTTGTGCCAGTGATGTAGCATCTCTGGAGTCAAGAAAACGGACGGGCAGGCAAGAGGCCAGTCCCTCCAAAAGGGTTCGGCGACTCCGTTAAGCCGATACTCCGCGCATGTGTTGAAGTATTCTTCCAGTAATAGGGGGTCCGTATGGAGCTTTGCGAGCTGCGAGAGGGTGAGGCGGCCAGTCCTCGGCGGCGATGGCATTTCATTACCGAACTCGAGGTAGGTAGCGGTAGTCAGCGGTGACGTCTTGTCGCGTACGCAAGCCAACATGCGTGCTTCAGGAGTATCGACAATATACGCAGCGAGTGGGGTGTAGCAATAGCGTACGTTGCCCACGGGATCAGTCATCATGATACCTATTTGAGCGACTATCTTCAAAGGTCGCAAGACGACATCTAGGCATTCGTGGACCAAGCGATCTTCCAGGACACCGCACATGCGTTTCTTGCGATGAATGAATTTCGGAACTGGTAATAAGGCGAGAAGACAAAAGGAATTCGAAGATGATTTTGACCGGGTGTTCATTCGGATATTTGCAAGACCGAGGAGCAACGGGTGTGCTACGCGGTCACCAGTCATCGCTGAGATATTAGTCTTATCAGACGAAAGGATTGCTCCTAGTAAGGTTGCCCCCTGGGGAAGACGAGACTTGACAGATCTCAATAAAAGGTTCGACAGTTGTAGTATAGTGGAGGAATGCGTACCTGATACTCCCATGCGGCATCACCGGTCATCCATTCGGAGTATCGGCGAACAAGGCGAGCGGAGGTCGTCCAGACGCGTCGAGGGATGAAGTCCATTTTTCCCTGGAAAAGAGGGTTTGAAAACAAGGCTTCGAGGCACTCCACCGGGTCTCGATAATAAAGATAGACCTTTGACTTCGTGGGGTGTGTTGTGTTCATGCGCTGGCGCTTCCACTGGGGTCCGGCGGGCAGCATCTCTGCGAGGCCTCTGAGCTGTTTGGCGGATCGAAACGATAAGGAAAGGGTCTTTATCTGCACAGGACTTGGGTGAAGAGTTGCTCTACAGAAAAACATTTGAGACATACCATATGAAGAGACAGGAATTTGTCTATGGCGGCCATGCTAAGGCCGGAGCCCAACAGCCACTGCCCGACCTCCCACTCGGGGCGGTTAGAGAATGGGTAAAAGAGGTTCTTCTTCCTCACTTCTGCGAACTGGTCGTTATCGAACACGTCCATGAAAGACGACCCTTGGCCGTATACACGCCCGGCACCCTCGAACAAGTCATGGGTCTCAATCTCCGGCCCGACATCCCCCACTTCCCCATCAACCTCCAGGGCGTCATCTTCGTTGACAGGAAATGTCCGTTCTTCATTGTGGTCATCGAGTGGGACGACTTCGTCTTGAATACGTGCCAAGTCGTTAATCCACCCATAACAACTGGATCTGGGTTGACTTAGGTGGCGGCTGACCCTCGACGAGTTCTTGAACGCTTTGCCGCAATTTGGACAATGTCTCATGCAGAAGATTGGAAGGATATCTTGGTACGCCGCAATTTTATAGAAGTATACTATCAAGTAACGCTACGCTCAAGTGGCCCTGGCCATACTCCGACTGTCGGGTGATTCCGACAACCGGGCTTGAACTATGTACTGGTACTCTAAGTTTTCTACCGAGTTCGCAAGTGAGCGTGAAATGCTTTCGTTCCGGGTGATACAAAGTTGATTCGAGCCTGACTCTGCCTGAGGGTACCGAGAGTAGTACAGAGATTCGTCCGGTGTATACAGACATGACTAGAGAATAATACATTCAACTCATCAATTCCACTCTACGTTTCTTGAGCCTGCGAATATTAGATGTGTCGGGAACTTGAATACTACCCTCGTTGCCCTGGACGCACAGCTGTCGGTATGCTTCGGTAAGGAGTTCACGAACCTGGGGATACGAAACCTGAGTTTGGTTTGCGTATGCTTCGTGTATCTTCTTTCTCCATTTTCTAAGCAGGGGGAAGATTGGGGTGAAGTAGGGATGTAAGTCGTTGAGCATAAAGTCATCGGCCGGTTCGTTGATGAACTCTGACTTCGCCAATTTCGAAACTACGAAGTCTTGCTCGAAACCACGTTCTGCCCAGTTATAGCAGAACGTTTGCTTGAACGTCCGGTCTCGGCGGGGGGAGTTATTTGGTCCTTCGTAAAGACAGCATATCCAAACTAAAACATAGAAGAGGGACTCCATATCGTCCTCGGCAGTCTGTTCGATAAATTTGGGGTCATAGACTCCTCGTGATTTTTCTTCGATGATGCGCAGGATGCGGAAAGATAAGAACGGAAGCGTGCCCTAAGATTGGATTAGTTTGATACACACAGTAGATATTCGTTGGACTTACGGTGCCAACAGATGTGTTTGAACCTTCATTGAGGAGCTTGGCGTAGTCGAGGTCGACTATCCAGCCCCTCCTAAGCCGATCCCGTTCTGGTGGTATGGGCGTGGCCAGTTCGCTAGCAGTGGCGGCAACAACGGGAGTTATGGGGGAACTCGGAGGGGCGAGAGTCGGACCAATTAGCTCCGGCGCGATCATGAGGTTGTTCACGCTTATGTCTTGATGTAGGACGCCGGCCTCAGTCATCAAATCGTGTGCTATCATTAAAATTAGAAGGGAGCAGTGTCGCAAACCGAAAAACTTACTTTCTGAGATCGTGACGAAGGACCAAACAAGCTCTTTCACAGACGTGAAGGCGTATATTGGAGATGCAAATGGGGTCATCAAAATCCTTCGATGCACCCGGCAGTTGCCCATAGCCAGAAGGGTCGGTTTAGGTAGTACCGGCTCATATTTCCGACGCACACCAAGCGTATTCTGCGCGAAATTGAGGGCTTTCCAGTTTTCACCGACATCGCCTTCCTCATCACCAACAGTCCACGAGTGAGCGACTTTAGGAACTCCCGGTATGTTCTTGAGCCTGTCGAGCATGTTGGTTTCATGGTAAACAGACTTCTTGTCCACCCAACAATCTTTAAGAGCAAAATCCTGTAATGTCGCTGGATCTCTAACGTGGTAGCACGCTGTGCCCCGCCCGACCATACCGTCACTCGTCCACACGATACCCATGATATCCAGCCTTTTACCTCCCGGAATGACGACCCATCCGATAGCGATTTGAGCGTTCTGCCGGGGCCCATGGTGCGCGCTCTGGTCCATGGTTAAGGCGTTGCGTGTTGAAGGAGGGGGGGGATTAGTCAACTCTTGTTGCTCCAGGAGATCGTCGTCGATGTATATGGTAGGGTCGTAACCGAGGCGCTCGCGGCTACCAAAGGCCAAGGTGGCAGTGATATCAATCAGTTTTTTGGGATCTCCATGGATATCGATGGGACGAGAGATTATGGTTCCGCTACGATCGTAGTAATGAAGCCGAAGCTCTTTTTTTGCGACGGATATGCCGAGCACGAAAGTCCTCCAGGGTTGACGGCGCAATATGAGGTAAGACTTCATATGCATTTGGCTTGTTATGCTTGCAGTTAATGTAAAGTCTTGTTCTGTGTACTCCAAAACCGCGATGACCTTTCGCCACGTGATTCGCGACGGTGATACGTTGCCGTCAATCACGACGCCATCAGGTTTCCTATTGAAACCATCGTCGGGAATTGGAAGGGTTGCAAAAACTGAGCAGAACCGGCGCTGATCGCAAGGTAGGTGTGACGAGTTTTGTTGCGTGGTCATTCTGAAGGAAGTCGCCAATACAGTAGCGATAGCATTAAGGAGCCGGGCGTATTGAGTTTCGATGGAGGCAGGAGGGTTAGGAAGGAGTGAAGAGGTGCTCGAGGTGAGCGAAGAAGAACCACTTGAGGGGACGTATGTGGGATCACGGTACTCTGAATCAGATGATTCGGGGTCTTCATCAGAGTCGTTTTCGTCATCCTCGCTGACTTCTCCACCTGCAACATCTGTGTCGGCCTGTCTCAGCGCTGCTCGGATAACAGCAAGGCGCTCAACCTCGTCTGCCGTGAGCGATTCCGCGTCGCTATCGGGTTTAGCGACCACAGCACCAATGTGAGATGTAGTCCCTGCATCGATAGGCCCATCAAAGTCATCGCCCGCTCGGGGATACGCTAGTGCTTCCATGCACCAGGTGTTTTTTCCGTGAAGAGGCAGGTCCACGATGAGCGAGGCTGTGGCGGGAGTAGGAACCCACGGATGGTTGCGATCAGAGGGGTAAGTGTAAACGAACTTGCGCATCTCGACCTTGTTGTTTTTGGACCACTGGGGATGTATAAGCCGTTTGAAGAGATATGAGGATTTGGTGATTTCTGCCTCGACAATGACTCGGTTGAGAAGGTCCCGACCTAGCAGTTTATCCATGATAACGCGACCTCGGCGGCCCGCCATTCCACTTGGCGTAACAGAGGAACTCAATTTATCATACTGCTTGGTTGAGCTGTTGTGATTGATATTCATAGGAGTGAAGGGGTTTTGTGGGCGAAAACAAACAGAATGTGAGCCTTGAGCTCCGCACGTACGCGGCCCATGGTGGTGCCACGCGCCTTCGTATCAATAAGGCAGAGTTGCAAGGCTGCGGAAACGAGAAAACAAACAAACCGCGTGGCAACGCAATCTAGTAGACTTGTCGTCTGGTTGGCAACCTCGAATAGAAATGCAAACAAGAAATGCAGGCAAGGATGGATCAAAATTCAATCCGGGTTCTAAATGGTTAATACAACGTCGGAATACAAAACTTGAATTTTCAACATTGATATTTGGCGCAAGCACAGCATTTGAAGTTCCGCCTACTGGACAAATTACAATTTGGCCTAGTTTTCGCCTGTTTTAGATCTAGTCTTGTGGCTAAACCTGACTTTGAGAGTGAATAGGCGGTACTACGGAATAACGAGTTCAACGATGAACTCGAACCGACGACGTCCATACGTCTGCCTTAGAGCGCTACAGGCTTGAATTTCGACGTACGCACAGGATCGGGATCGGCAAGCGACGGGAACAAGGTCAGCCATACATACGATGAGAGGCAGTGCGAGCAGGTGAGGGCGGCGCAGACCCCGCCCGTCCGTCCACGTCCACGTCCACGTCCACGTCCAGATTCTCCTCGTCTGCCTCTCTAACCCCTCGGTCACCGTCCACAATGAGTCCTGCGACGTCTCCATCCTCGGAATCACTCGAGATTTACTCGAGATGGAGATTGTAGAAGCATGCATCGTTAGGTCGACCCCATGCGCACTATGTGTAGATCCAGAACCGTTTCGCTATGGCTGGCGACCGTTTGATGCCCTACAACCTTTTTCTAGCATAGACAGTCCACAAGGCGTGGTTTGCGAGAGAAATAGAGCGAGACGTCTTTATCGAAGTCGGAGACGCCGCACGATGATGCACATGGGGTACACGCCGCGGTGACGAATGCACGGCCGATCTCCGCGGTGACTTGCACTGTCTATCTCCCTCGTTCTCGGTTGTGTGCGCATCCTGATTCACCGATGCGACAGCGTTGCTTCGTATTTCCGTGCGGTTTCGCGTCAGTTGGTGAACGGAATTGTGTGGGACTCGCTTTGCAATTGCTTTGATTTCACGAACGTGGCTGGTTCTGCGGAGGCTTGAACAAGCAAGGGTTTGACAGGAGAACTTGGGATCGGCGTTGGAGATCGAGGTGGGGATGGTCCACGCGGTGTCGTGAACTCGTCCACGATCTCGACCGCGTTATGTTCGTCGTCGTGCCTGCTGCCGCGTCGTTCTCCGAATCCCGAAGCGCACAGAGATACGGGGGACTCGGACACACGTTGCGCACTGGAAATGGTACAGGTCGTCCAACCATGACTTTGGTCTTCTTCGTTCTCGACTTGGGGGACCACCACGATGAAACGTCGGTAACTCATCTCCTTCGCTTCCTTTCTCTTCTTCGCTCTCTAAGTCAGAAGGAGGAAGTCAGATATGGGCCAGTTTCGATGATCGTGTAGGACCTGTACCGAGAGGAGCAAAAAGAAAGAGTTCACATGGAGGCAAAGCCGTAGGCATCAACGTCGAGGGAATATCCCTTGTTCTTTTCTCGTTTTCTCTCGCTACCAGGTCGATCACACCCTCCACGATTCTTCGCGGGCCTTTCCGAGACTCGAATACCGACCAGACTTGTCCAGCACCCGACGCTCACGATCTGTCCGTGGGTCATTAGGGCCTGACCGATGTCATTTCGATCAAGATGCCAAGAGTGAAATCACCTACCTCGTCGTGCGCAGTAATCGCCACAGTCGCGTCGATCAATGGTCCTCGAAAGTCGCTCACCACAATGTCTGAATCTGTGTCTGATAGTTCAAAACACAAAGCCTTCTTCGCTGGAGGCGCCGGTCGTGCCAGACGACGAGTTGAACCCAGTTGTCCCTGATGGACCAGGATTTGACGAACTCGAGGACGATTCCTCTTCTTCGTATCTTGGATTAGATAACTTGGACTTGGTACGAAGAAGGCCAAGCGGGCGTGGCGATCGTGGTAGCAAGGGTGGGAGGGCCTCCTCTTCCGCTGCATGTGTGCGCTTTGAAGCGGGGGGGTCCAGTGCCGGCCTCTTGGCCGCAGAGGCGCAAGAAGTAGACGGCTTCGACTTTATTTGTCTCGCAGTTGATGGTTTCGTCGAGTTGTAAATCCCTTTCATCGTACTGGTGGTGGTTGCTTTCGTATTCGTCACACTGATCTTCTCGCTGCCCTTTGTTTGTTTTGTTTGTTTTCTTTTTGTTGTCGGTTTTGTAGCGCCAGTTTGTCCCGTCTTTCCCTTTCTTTTACCCTTGACGTTCTCCTCGTCAGGGGAACATGGACTCTCGCCACCACTCAAATCGAAACACTCGTACGCCTCGTCTTGGGCTTCCGACCCCTGCTTTGACTTCCTCCTCCTCCCTCCAACAGCCTTGGTCTTTGTTTTCGTTCCTGCGACTCTCCTGGTGGTGGACGGCGCAGGAACAGACTCGTCCTCGTCGTCATCATCTTCCGCAACCTCCGCCCCCTTGATCTTCTTTTTCATTTTCGTCGCCCTGACCCCCGTCGCCGCACGCACCCCACGCTCACCTCTCATCCCGCACTTCGCCTTCTTCTCCTCACGCGCCTCATCTTCTCTTCGTACGCCTCCGCAAGCGCAGGCGCTGCAGCGCGTATCATACGCGCAGGCAACCACAAACGAAGTGGCGTCATCGGGTCCTTTCGGCGCGACTTGCGTTTCTTCGTGCCCGACTGGGCCGCAGTGCAGGCGGCGGTCTCTAGGCGTTCTGTGCCGCCCTCATGGTCATCGTCGACGCCACTCTCGTCTGCTTCCTGGTTTTCGTTTTCGTCTTCGGTGTCGGTATTGAACAGCCCGCCAACAAGGGTGGACGGAGGCCCTTCACGCCGCTTGCTGCGCGCTCGACAAGTGGGGTAGGATTCACGAGTACGCGGTACTCGAGTGCAGAGTCCGTAGACACATGAGTTCACTGCGAGAGGACCTCTAGGAGAAGCGGAGACTGTCAGGAGGTACTAGACGACGTCGGCGAGGATAGGAACACAGGGCGAGTGGGAGATGCGGGAGCGGTAAGGTGAATGATGAGGACAGTGTGAAGGATTCAGGTGTTGATCGATCGGAAGTAGTTGTACTCTGAGATTTCTTTGACGGGCAAGAAAGTTGTAGGATGGAGAGGGCGGAAGAGATCTTCTTTGTGGGTAAAGAGAAACGCCGCTCATCATCCTCGCCAACAGTGCAAAATCGGGGACAGGACGTACTGTAGAGAGCGACGAACCCTGAACGACCGCAGGAGGGTGACATCTTTGAACGCGGTCAGCTTGAGCGCGAGCGCCTCCGCCTCTGCACGTCCTTCTAGCATTGCCGCACCATGCTGCACCTCCGTCATGTCTCCCCGTTACGTCCTGCCCCGGCTTGTCCGAAAAGACGTACATTGATTTGGTCGAGCTCGTCCGAGATGGCCCATTTCTTGGGGACGCAGGCGGTGTCGAAGGGTCTGTGTCGACTTCTTGCGCGATAAAGTACGCTCGGTCGCCTTGACAATCTTGATCGAGATGAAGAGAGAAACGGGGACGGTGCTCTGGACTGGAACGCAATGAGGCTCGTGCTGCAAAGTCGTGTCTCGGTTAGGTGTGACTCTGAGTGCAGAGATGGCAGTAGACGCACACGAATATCACGTGTTGGGGCCGGTGAAGGTGACCAGGCCGATGATCCAGGCAGTGTTTCGCACCCGGCAGCCACGAAAAAGCAGTTCGTTGATCGTGACACTTTCCTTTCGCGGGTCCCCGGTGGTAGGGCGGGTGAAGCCATCCCGCTGCACAGGTGCGGATTCTGGTGATGTGGCTCCAATTCCAGGACAAACGACAATTTCGTAGTGTCCTCCGAGATGATCGGTGAAGTTCCTTGGGTGGGGTAGCTCTGCGGTTTCAAGTTGTCTGGACCTGTTCGTTCTCCTCAGCAGCACGATGTCGCCCATCTCTATCGTCTTCCAAAGCGTCCTCTCCCATTTGGTGGTCCCGTAGGTCCTCCCTTCCAGTCGATAACTCTGAGTGGTACCCGGGAACGCATGCTTTGCTGGTATACCGTGAGCGACTTGTTGTGCGTCAGAACCCCAACTTCATCGGCCCTGGAGGGCAATCCTGAAGGTGTGTTTGTGAATCCACGCTGACGATGTCCTCGATCTGCCTCCCGACGGCCCATGTTGATCTCCCGAGACTGAACGTACTTATTCTCGTTTGGATCGGCGGTACTCATGCTGACCCTATATCTCTCGACGCGCTTGTTGAGCACCATGCACATTCCCTTGCCGACCTCCTTCTTGCGCTGCTTTTGGACGCTCTTGGAGACCTTTCCGGGGACATCGAGTCTCTGGTACCATGGATCGAGAAGCAGATTAACGTTGCGCCACGGACCGAGACAGGTGACGGCGGAGGTCCTGACTTCTTCCACGAACTTGGCATGGCGGAAATCATCTACGCCGTACTTTGACAGCGGTGAAGACGAGGATGAAGAGGGATGGGAAGACGGGCGGTCGGGGCTGAACCAACAAATACGAGAAAGACTGAGGCGTTAGGGTCAGAGTGGCACGAGTGGCTCTAACGAGTCCATGCTCACCTTGGATGATAGCCAAGCACAGAAAGTAGATATTGGCTATTCTTGTGAAGCGGCGTCTGTGAAGGCGGGGTGTGGCAGAGATGTTTGGCTCACGGACGGAATTGCTGGTAGAGGTTACTCATTGCATATGCGCACTTTGTTCCTCGGGCACCGAGGGAGCGATTTGCTATAGTGATCAACTTGCATTGCGGACAGCCTGGAAGGTATTCACATGAGTTACTACGCTCACTGGGTATCTGTACGCACGTGGCGAGTGCCCCAGAGGCGGCCGAGTAAACTGGCTTTGAACGCTCGTCCATTCTGAAAAAGAGTGCGCGTCGAGTCTTCGTGGCTCTCCTCTGTGCGTGCAGCTCTGAACGGATCCATTCTGCGCTGCGTTTGGGCGGAGGGTCAGATCAGAGTCGATCTGGGCATCGTTGTCGTCGTAGTTGTTGTTTTGCGCTTGAACAACAAGAATATTGGGTGGCATTTGAGGCCTTGAGGTGCCAGCGCGAAGTGAAGGTCATCGCCAACAACATTAATATCGATGGTGGCATTTTGGACAGCGTAAACACCACAGTCGGACTCCTCTTTCCAATAACTACGTTCAAATGACTATGTAACTCGAGGCTTCAGTCCGCCGTGAGCAAAGTTGACCGACTACTTAGTACTAGGCTTCAAGCCGCAGGTACCCAGCTCGGCGTTCAACGTTACGTTCAGTTTCGGCCAATATCTCAACCCTCTGAGTGCATACATACACATGCGAACACGCAGCATTCTCTTCTCTGGTCGTAATACCACGACGATACTGTCGCGAAAGTGTACGAACGTACACACGCACCCACAAGCGCATGCGCGGCTATGAAATCTCTGGGTCAGCCACGGGGGTTTGTGCGCGCGAATGATGGAGAGAGCCCGGGTGTATACGCAGGTATAGCGCGTCTAACCAGGCCAACGGTGGGCAGAGAGGGGGTGAGAGCGAGAACGCGACCTCGCACACGAGGGCACGAGAGCCCTATACAACACGACGACGTGCCGCAACCGTCGTGCGTTCCCGGCGGAACGAGAGCGCATAGCAATTGCGGTTCAGTGTTCTCGACGCAACTCATCCGCACCGTGCAATTGCTTACCGTCTTCAGAAACCGACCAGTCTGTTTTAAACATTTTCCAAGAGGGTACGACCATCGCCTAGAACGTGATGATGCTAAACAGGACTTGCACCTTCTCGATAAACGGGCTCGTGAACGAGGTAAAGTCGTTGGCGGGAAGGTACGAGCATATACTAGCCACAAAAGGAGCGACAAGGCAACGACGACCCACACGATGAACGACCATGTCAAAAGAGTATTCTAGTCAGCATCTAGTCCGAACAAAGAGAAAGAAAACGCACTAGTGAGTTCTCATCCCGACGAAAATCACAACAACACGACCGTCGCTTAGAACGTGATGATGCTAAACAGGACTTGCACCTACTCGACAAACGGGCTCGTGGACGTGGTAGAGTCGTTGGCGGGAAGGTACGAGCATATTACTAGCCACAAAAGGAGCGACAAAGCAACGACGACCCACACGATGAACGACCACTGGCATGCCAAAAGAGTATTCTAGTCAGCGCCCAGTCCGAAAAAAGAGAAAGAAAACGCAGTAGTGACCTTTAGCATACTCTCCTGCAACTTAGACTGGAGTGTCGTCACCCCAAGCAACACTACCGCTCAACACTCGATGGTGCCTTCTTAGATCGACCCGCGCGCGGTTGTGTCACGACACGATCTGTTTGGCGTGCGCGCGATCATCTCGAGCATCTTGAGCAGTATATACCGTTCTGGCTAACCCACCTCGATCCTATCGCGTATTTGTTTTTCGCAAAGAACAGGATACAACGACCCGAGCAGCCCCAATGAGCGCGCCTCGTCCAGCGACTTGGTCTTGCATTCCAGACAGTACGGGCGCCCGGAGTGGACGGCCATTTGCCGAGTGGTGATATGCGAGCACGCGAAAGAACATATTCAGCTTGCGTCGGGCACTGGTCCGCAGTGTCCCTGGCCAGCTTGGTCAAGACGAACGAGAGCTTGTCTGTCTGTGCGTACCAGTTCTTGAACGACCGAGAGAGCGGGAACCACCGGCTAGTACATTGATGCGCCGGAGTCTCTGGTACCATCAACGGGGATCGAGACGCTTATCGATGAGTCTGCCCACCGACAGGGACCGGTGACGACAAAGGTATCGACTTCATCAAGCCTGGCGCAGCGGTAGTCATCCTTGATGGCAGTGGATAATGAGGATTTGAGGTCAAGTGGTCGCGGTTGAAACTCTAAAGAAGGGAAAAGAATGTGACGACCTAGGATAAGAGGACAATGGGAGCGTCCTCACTGTAGATGATGACGATGATGACCAAGGGAATAGAGTAGAATGTGTTCTGTGAAGTGGCATAAGGCGTCAGGTGCCATGACAGGGACGTTGAACTCACTGATGTAATTGCTTGGTAGGAACGTGGGGGATACCCTCAGAGAGTCGGTGAGGTGCGATAGCGTATGATGGAATCTGCAGTGCGCGAATGTGGAAATGTAGTGCGGCAATTGGAACCCACAACTTGAAGGTAGTTGTATTTATGAGTAGAAGATTTCTTTGACTTTTGATTTCGATGAGTTACTGGCAAATTCCAATTTCGAGTCTTATACTAATATACCTTCTGGTGGGCGGTCGAAGTTTATATACGATAGTTCTTGGTAGTACATTTATTCTGATTTGAAAAATACCTGAAGACGCCAATTGAGGGCTTCTCCAATTGGCCAATCTCACGCAGTGGCGCAAGAGAGGTTGGCCTGTGCCCGATTCGAATAGCAGTGGTCTTGCACGTATATATTTTGATGCTAAGATCGAGTGGAAAGGACAGAAGAGCGGGGACGAAAAGGAAAAGTTCATGGTCTTTCATTTGCCCGCCGGCACCTTGCGGACGATACGGGACCTTTGAGCGTATGGCTTTCGAGATAGCAAAGTACTGTTTGTAGCACAGATCCTGAAAGAGTCCATGAGCGGCAGAGCACCTTATTGCATTGGGGAAACTGTGGGCAGGAAATCAGGCGGTCCGGATACAACGAAACGGGTGAGACAACAGGAGTGGGTTAGGTCGTGGGAGAGATTGGGGAAGGCAGTTGAGTAGGCGGAAGTGGGGGGGCATGTTGGCGGGGTGCAAAAGATCCAACACCGAGGAGACCATTGGTCGGCCCGAGATCAGGAATACAGAACGTAACAGAGGGAATGTCACGGTCTGGTTGAAGCCATATGTCGCATGATGATTTGATGGAGGTATGTACCTAAATAGATGAATAGAGACAGAAAGGAAGTGGCTCGCCGACGAAAGTGAGCACAGGTGAGGGAACCACGAGGGAAGCAGAAAACATGGGCGGTTAGGCGGATTAACTAGCATACAAAAGCGAGCAATTCCTCGGCCGCAGCTTCATCCGAACCCCATCCTCTCCGTCACTGGTCGACGCCGTACTCTCGTGTGACCCTGGCACGACCACTTGTCGCTTACTTCGTCTTGGCAGCAGGGGCGTCAGAGCAGCAATCGATTTTCTCGCGCTGGAGTTCCGACGCACGGACACGGGCGTAGAAGAGGGAGTTGGAATGCGTTGGTACGAGGCCTTGACCCGCTTTGTCCGAGAGGGTTGTTTAGTAGGTAGTAAAGACGTCCCCTTACCCACAACCCTCGTCTGGGAACGGGTGAGTTTCGGCAGGGGAATGCGGACGGTTGAGACTTGAACGACGCACGCTAGAAGGTGTATCATCCTCATCTGGGTCCATCGGGCGATAGCGACGCGCGACGCGCGACGCTTGCGCTCGTTCGGTGTGCGCATCGGATCCGTAATGCGACGGTCCGACCTGCACAAACGGTCGATTGAAATCTAAAGAACCAGATCAAATGGTCAGAAATATCTCGAAGCTTATGGAGCGAACGGTACCCACCAGCGCGCTATTAAGGACAAAGAGCCGATCGAGGAAACAACACAGTTGCACAGGATTGCACAGGTTGGGCACCATCGAGTTGATCCACCAACGACACTGAGAAAACAGCACCCGGTGCCACGAGGCCGGCACCATGGTCCGCGCGACCGTATCAGCTTGGAACTTGGTCTTGAGCGAAGGGGATCCAATCTTCACCGAGCGAGATCAAGTTCTTCTTGTGAAGCGTGTCGATCTGCCACGAATTTGACAGACGTCCGGGAAGTGATTTCTGGGAGGTTTAGGACATCGATCTGTCCTATGACAAGTCGCTCGTCGAGGGAGTTGGAAAACCCATTATCGTTCGTTCGTTCGTTCGTTCGGGATTCAAAGTCCAGAGCAGGGTATTCTCAAGGTTGGACAGGATATCCAAGAACGCGTGATTTAGTTGCGTGGTGACCGGATAGGTTTTGCTACGGTTCAGACGAGGGTTCTCAGGTGGGGCGTGACGGTGCGAAGAGGGCGAGAGGAGACCTGTGGCTGGACAATCGTGTCCTCGTCGCTCTGGTGTTTCTCTGTTGATAGGCTGGGGCCAGACATGATCTGACAGAACAAATGCCGGGCGAGCAGCAAACCTTGAGGTCAAATTCTGGAGCAGCTCGTCGTCACGTTGAGCATCAGCCGTCCACCCTTGAATGGCGTGCTGGTTCTGTCAAGCACGCCTAGAAGACCGCCTGCGAATATATGACGTCTTGTTCGTCAAGGCATCCAAAACATCCTCGGGGAAAACTCAGAGCAGGGACGTTGAGGACGTAGGTTGAGACGACCTGGACGTCTGCCTCCAAATTTGATGTTTCCGAGGAATAGAACGGCAGCCGAGACTGAGAAAATGAATTGGACCTGGGGCCGAGGGACTTGAAAGCTTCGCGCGGATCGTTCATGGCAAAGGAGTCATCGCTGAATGGACCAGCAGGGAGACGGTAGCAGCCGGAAGAGGCGAGGAGGGCATAATCGGAAGGGCCTTCTAGGCCGAGGAGATCTTTCTCTGGGGGACTTGCGTCGGCGAGGAGCTGGTAAAAGATACGATAGGCACGCTCGTCATGAAAGAGACGACGAGGCGGGACTTGTCGAGACCAAAGGCGAAAACTTTCGCTGCGCTAACGCGACCTCGGCCGTTGAAGTGGTGTCCAGTATATAGCGTGGGTAATGCAAGGCGTTGGGTTCGTGCCACGTGGGGGTCCTTGCAACGGCAAAGGAGTCGAGGGGCAGGGATGAGGCTTTGATCTGCTTGACGAACCTTGGCTCTCACTTGGAGTGGACTGAGAGGCAAAGGATCTGATCTACGAGTGTGGAAGCAGAGTGAAAAAGTGCGAGCAGAAGGAGATCACGCGGGGCATACCATCATCCATGCAATAACGGCTTGAAATTATACTCCCCTTCTTATGACAAGGTAAATTTTCCGGCTTGGTGGAACCGGGGAGGACGTCGGGAATCTGCCAGACCGAACTTGATGTAGAGCAATGTTCCAAGAACTCTTTTGCGCTTGCATCCTTGACGTAGGCAAGAGCCTTGCAGAATTTACGGCCACGAGAGTTGTTTGTTGATCACGGTGCACAATGATGAACCTTGAGAACGCGTGGGTGCAAGGTCGAGGCTGTGCGAGCACCACTGAGCAGTGAGCACATCAGTGTCTGCGTGCCACCGCTCGAGCGAGTCATGCGTATTGGAAAACGAGGGATCGAGTGCCGGTGGACAAGAATGAAACGAAGGAATTCAAGCGAACACGGGGGTCAGATCTTCAGAGACTGTGACTCGGCCCGCGGCCGGGGAGGTCTTCAACTTGAAGTCGAGTCGTACATCAAAACTGCTTGTTAGCCACATAAAGAATCTCATTTCGACAGTAACTTTATAGGATGCTACTATATATCCGAGAGAGCATAGTATAGATCTTTAGTAAAGTATTTGTTCAAGAAAAATGACATGCTGCGCCTCATCGAGTTCTGTCCGCCTTCAGCCCAAACCTCGGAACGGTGTTGAGCTGATCCATCGCATTGTATCACTCTCTCCTGTATTCCGTTCTCTTCAACTCGTGCATCGCCGCTCTCGAACTCGATAATTATCCTTCGCCACACTGCATGATGAACCCGAACATTTTTTTTTCCCTTTTCTACGTATTGCTCGACTGCTCTCATTTACGCTCCTAGCTTATGGTGTCGTATCGGCGCATTTGGTGCTCGGCTTTACAGACTGCCCGATGCAGGTGTGGGCGACATGGTCGTCGCCTCTGTGAAGAAGGGAAAGCCGGAGCTGAGGAAAAAAGAGTGAGTGTTTCTGTCCTGTCCTGTCCTGTTCTAATCTTGCATGCGGAGTCGTAACCGTGACACGGCGACGATTCCGAGGCCAGCCTGAGTGTGGGGGATGGACGGGAGATTGGAGCAGAGCGAGAACGACTGATTCATGACTCTTTGCATCTTTTCAGCCATGCCCATAGTTGTCGTCCGCCAACGCAAGGCCTGGCAGCGGAAAGACGGCTTCTTCCTCTACTTTGAGGTGCGTTTCCTTTGTCTTGCAACCCGCGCGCGGGAAAACTAGGTGGGTATCATTTACAGGACAGCGCCGGCGTCATTGTAAACAACAAGGGGGACATCAAGGGATTCGTTGTCGTCGGCCCTGTTGCGTGCGTATCTCGCTCCCGACCTTGACCTGAACTCGACCCCACATTTGTCGATAGGCTGATCTCTGGCCTCGTATCGCAGTCGCCCCAGCCTGGGATAGCCAGTTCACTCCGTGAAAGAGAGAATGACGGAGGAGGGGAGAATCCAGTGACGTACCTGATTTCCGGAAGCCAGCCACTTCCCAGCACCTTCGATGTCGAACTGCATCCTTTGATTCGTCATGTTCGCGCCCGTATTCTTGTTCCCGGGTCCAGGCGAGGCCTGCTCGTCCTTGCTCGAGAAACAAGACAGGGGCACGGACGCATTACCCCGAAGATCCCAGCTCCATGTCCTCTCGCTCCGCCGGAAAGCAGCGTACATGATATGAGGTCGTGTCGGATTGAACATTCAACTGCGAGAGATACAACGCATCAGAAGTGGACGGCGCATTGTTGATCGAAAACGTCACGCACCTGAGTTACCCCTCCCTTATCCCACCTGGAAACGCCTCCTATCGACAAGACGGGTTCAAACGCCGACTCGGTGAACAGCGCAATGCTGTCCGACGCGAACGAAGCCCCGGGCGAGACTCCCAGCGGCGTAGTATCCCGGGGAGTACGAGAATGCGAGCGCAGTGATGATACCTTTTTTTCATGATGCGGGCGTATTTGACGGGACGGAACGGGAACGCGCAATGCAATGCAATGCTCACCTTTGAGTCCGTCTTTGCTTTTCTTGGACGGCGTCGTCGGTAGTCGGTCCCCTTCGCCTGGTCTTTGCACGTCAAATATCTCGATCGCGTCCTCGAAGCCACAACACAACCTAGAGAGAGATCGGACGTCATTGAGAGTCCCAAAGCGGGGAGGGGGATATCCTCTCCACGTACTTGTCGGCTGATAGATTGAACGCCAAGCTGTGAGGCGCGATGTGTCGTTAGCGGTGATCGACGATGGGATACGGCGCGCGAAACCGACGGAGGATTGGAATGTGTACGCCGCGTCAGATCTATCGAGATAGTCAACGTACCCTTCCGTCTTGACCATCGAGCAACTTGATGGGGGCAGTCCCTGACGGAGGCGACGAAACAATAGCCGAGCGGGTGGTGTTGTGAGGCGCCTGGGTACCAGACAAAGTCTACTATCGAGGCGGGCTGCGGAAACGTGTTGGCGTGTGCGATTTGGCGGGAGGCACTAGTGGATGGCGCGCCGGTTGGGGCTGCGACGAATCAGAGCATTGAGTACGGGGATGGACGAGTACGAGCTATTCGTACCGTGACTACTATCGCTTGTATCGCGTCTGTCGGCGTGTCTCCAACGTCAGGTAAACCAGGCGGAAAGAAGGGGAGGACACGTACATTTTGAACGATTGAAACGTCCTATTCTCGCACTGCACTATCAGGCTGGACCCGTCTGCACACCTTCCGGCGTAGGTCGTAGTCGGTCAGTCAGAGGCCACGAACGCCGTGCAAACGATTTACCATCTCGTTTTGCGGGGAAAGTTGTGTGGAAAGTCCGAATTGACTTGGAGCGCAGTGTGGGACGACAGTGTAGGAGTCGATATGTCGGTGTTTTCTTTTCATGGTCACCGCCACCCCCCTTCATTCACTGCTGCTGCATTGCGTAGGCTTATCCCTCGCTCTTCGACCGGTCCTGGCCTTAGCGTACATCATACAAGCGCGCTGGGACCTTCGGACGTGGAGCTACTATCAGTAAAGACTTGTGTAGTCACTGTCACGGTATACATTGAAGACGGCGGATTGTTCCTCGGGCGTTGGCATATTTTTCCACCTCGGTGATCTGAGAATGTATCAGCATGGGTCTCCATGGCTCATCCGCGGTTCTGCTCAACACGTCGCGGTTTAACTTTTGCAAGATTATGAAGTGTTGCGACTTAGCAGTACAATGCAACTTGAACAACTTGATGCGACAACTCGGACTCTGGGGCCTTTACATTTTCTTTCCGCCGTCGGACAGCACCGTCACGGTGACACTTGGTGAGCGACCTCGTACTATCTCTGCTGAGGTGATGATGCATTGACTGCCATATGCCCGCATTTGCGGCCCTCCCATGAGGAAGCCTCGCGAACCCGCCGCAAGCCACTGCGCAGGCCGATCGCAATTCAAGCAGAGCTGAGCGCTGGCGCTGAGCCTCGCATCGCATGACGCACGCCGCGGCCGATCGCGATCGATAGCGGTGCGAGGCGGCTGTGCGTAGTCGGTACAGCCGGCGCAACTCCAGCATAATATATTAGATAATATATTAGATATTCTATCTCATTATCATAGTTACTCGGAGAAAGTCCGGCGAACGTTTGTGGTTCCAGTGTCACTTTGCCTCGTCGGTAGCCAGCGTGCTCGTAGATCAGTGATGGGCCAACAGTTTTATTATAGTAGCGGCGCAAGGCGCCTATCCCCGACTCCATTATGAGGGTGGATGAACAACGTTTCCACTACTAGTGAGGTAACTGTTATACATTGTTTGCCGCGAACTACTACTCATTCCTTGTGAAAGTTTCCAATCTAGGTGGCACGTAGACGTTATTAGAGTAGAATAATCATGCAGGAAGTTCGTGACGTGCTTCGCTGATGAGTTGAACCCATATGGAATGATTTACCGAGGCTTGGTCGCTTCAAGTTGAACAGTTCAATCACACAACAGTGAACATACGACGACTCGAAAAACTGAAGACTAATAAGACAATGTTGTCAGCTTCAGCTTCCGAGACATATAAGACGAATTCATTGTAGTAGGACACAATTGCATCAAATTGACACGCGCAGCACGGATAGCAGTGAATGCTCACATAGTGCGGCATATAACCACTATTAACCAGTTGCAAAACATTGACGCAGTTTCGGAACCATTACCAAACTCACTAGGAAACTGCCTTGAACCGTGTTACGAATCATAACGCTGATGCGGCCCTGGAATGTTTGGTCGTCAGCGACACGGCGTCGCAATAGCAACACTAAGACGTAGAGCATTGTGGTCGCTGTCGCTGAGCGTGCCGTTTTTTGCAATGGGAATCAAACATGAATACATAATCGTGTGTACAAGGACGGAGGGAGATCGAATGCACCCGTTTCAAGGGTCCGCGCAGGTCAAAAGTGAAAGAAATCATTGTGGTCTCAGCGAACGGAAACATATTTTCCAGTTGCAGCTCCGTCACGGTAGTAAGTCTCTGGCCTAGAGAGGTGGTCCGCTACATAAGTACACATTATCTTGGAATGCGCAGGATGTGTGCCAGGACTGACCGTCACGGGAGGGAACATTATCATACCTAATACAATTGGAATTCATCACTGG
>JBBPNU010000037.1:0-38873 GCA_038091055.1 Leccinum angustisporum
CAACATCCACCTCCGTATCCCCTCCATATTTCCTGTGTTCTTCCTCCGTCTCCCGCCCGCCAGAGAACCCATGTTTTTTTATCTTGTTCTTGATCTGGTTCGGGGTATCACTCATGTAAATGCTCGTGTTGGGATCCGATGCGCTCATCTTGGTTTGCGGTCCTTGCAAGGCGGGGAAGAATCGTGAGTGGATCAATGCAGGTTTAGGGTACTTGAGTTTTTGCGCGACGTCTCGCGTCAGTCGGAAGTACGGGTCCTGGTCTATAGCACAGGGAATCAGGCAAGGTATGTTGCTCACTTGGCCGAATATTTGGGGGAAGGAATTGGAGAACGAGGGTGCCGCCTGGATGGCACAAAAGTGCACCTTTCCGATATTGTCTCTGACGAAGCGCGGACGCGTTAGACGTTCTTCTTTTAGGGGGGCGCAGAACCGGTCCAGACTCACGAGTCTGTGAAACCAAACGTAGCCTTTGACTGATTGTAGGAGATCTGGCGAGAAATCTTGACAACGTTTTGGTAAAACATGCCGCCTACGAAGTCGAGGTTGCTGAATATGAACGTCTTCTCGAGTTTGAAGCCAACGGCGATGATGTCTCTTGCATTCTCTCGAGCAAATTTGCGTACGTCCTCTATCTTGAGCTCGTGCTTGAATAGGAATTTTTCATCGTCTGAAACGATCAGGTTTTCAATGAACCGTTGTGCGGCCCATAAACTCACCTGTCAGTTGGACGACCAGTGGGACGTCAAAAACATCCTGCAACCATCTGTTTCTGGGATGAGACCAATGTGACGAGACGGTCTAACAAGAAGCCTACTTTGTAAAAATGAACGGGATCATGTGTCCCATGTGTAGACTCCCGCTACTTGGCCCACGACCTGTATACAAGAAAAACGGCTTCCCCTGCTCGTACCGATCCAAGATTCGGTCAAACTCCCTGTATAACGCAAGAAACATCAACTCGGATTCTCTTCTTACGGAAAAGACTCGGCGGGACGGAAAGCTCACCGATGCGAAAAGAACATTCCCCTTCGCAAGAGTGGATGCGG
Source organism: Leccinum angustisporum (assembly GCA_038091055.1). Taxonomy (NCBI): domain Eukaryota; kingdom Fungi; phylum Basidiomycota; class Agaricomycetes; order Boletales; family Boletaceae; genus Leccinum; species Leccinum angustisporum. Next base: position 1,048 of record JBBPNU010000037.1, read on the forward strand.
CTTGCGCCCCGTCAGTTTCTCGAAGCGTTCCAGCAACGCAGCATCGACCCGACGCGTCCCAAACTGATCGATCAACTTGTCGTAGTCGATCGCGAGCTGCTTCCCGTCCGCGGAAACCGACCCCTGAACATCCCATGGTGTCACGACCTGTTCGTGTGTTGTAGACGGATCGGCTGGTTTGATGGCTGGTGCAGACCTATCAGAAGCGCTGGCGGCACCGTCGGGTTGGGGTCTGAAGATGTGAGTGACGTGTAATGCTGCTCCACTCACGAAGAGATTGCAGTCTCGTTTAGGGCTGCAGCCAGTGAATCTACTGGGTTCTTTGACGCTACTTCAGACATTGTGGTGCTTTCCGATCGTGGAGATTCTGAACCAGCACCAGGAGAATCGGTTAATGACTCAAAACAGTCACCGAGTCACGATTATCTGTAAAAACATCCATTCTACCCATGTACAAAAGCTACTACTGAGAAGAAAATTTTAAGTAATGCCATTCATTGTCAACATGTATAATGATATAATGCGACAGAAAGTCAATTGAGTTGTACGCGTATGCGATTATCGAGTGAAGAGGGAAGGATGGGAAATATCCGTGCACTACGTCTGCCCCCATGCCCCTCGGTACTTGTAATGTTTTTTTTGGGACCCGCTATGCAGCATCAACAAGGCGTCATGCCAAGTAAACATCGCCGTGAACAAAGGGCGATGCTTCGCGATCCGGGAAAGAAAAGGCGAACATCGATGTCATGGCTTCCTGAACTCGCACAGCACCGTGTAGATGGTGTTGAATGCCGTATAAATTTCTTCCCTGACCTGTGGACAATAGCATTAGTGAAGAACACACAAAAAAAGAATCGGCTTCAAGCCCATACCTTTGCACCAGTCAAGACTATTTTTCCCGATACGAAGATTAGCAAGACGACCTTCGGTTTGAGCATGCGATAGATAAGACCAGGGAACAGCTATCCAAAAGGTCAGTGACCGTCTGTGCCAGTCAAGCCCACGATACGAACCTCAGGCTCATAACTGCTGAACTGCCCGTGACTGTACGCAAGACCCTCCAATCTGATCGGGAACTTGACATCACAGCTACCAACGATGTTCTGGATCTTGAACTCCGCAAACTTTGCATCGAAGCCGAGCTTCTGCACAATGCGAGCATATTTGCGCGACGCCAGTCTTGAATCATCTTCGCTTTTCGCACCCGTGACGACCATCTTACCCGATGCGAAGATGAGGGCGGTGGTCTTGGGCTCGCGAATGCGCATGATGACAGCGGCGAAACGCTAATGTGCGGAAGCGCATTGGCGTGCACAAATATGCGAAGTAAGCCTGATACCTACCTTGGGGTTGTACTCGGCGTTGCGGGCGTGCAGAGCGATTGTCTTCAGATCCAATCTGCAATCGAGATTGACCGTTGCGACAATGTTTTGCAATGTAGGAACGATGCCCTCCACAGCAGTGATATGCTGCTGCTCGAGCGTCAACGGGACCGGTGTAGCTGCAACAGCAGGAGCCGGCGGCGAAGAGGGGCCGGCGATAGTGGGAGAGGCGGCGGTTGCATTTGGCTGCGAGGTGGACGGTAGAGCTGCTGCTGTTGTCGGTGGAGGGGTATGGGACTGCGACAGTGGCGATGGCCCCGGCAAGGCGAGACCAGACGGACCGGGGAGACTGAAAGAACTGGGGCCAGGGAGGGCAAGTCCGTTGACGGGCTGAGCTTGCTGCGGTGGTTGGTAGGGAGCAGCGGACCTTCCAAAGGTGACTTGACGAGCGGGAAGAGCGAACGACATTTGTAATCGAAAAAAAAAAAAAAAAGTAACGTGGAGGTCGGAGTCAAAGGGACCGTGAGAAAATAAAGCGTGGGTGGAAAGGGAGGAAGCAGTCGGGGGATGCGTCCTTCTTATATATTACATGGATTTTAAACTCCGCTCAGGGACCAATACCAAATATATGCATGCGCTTTCCTTTCCCGCCACAGCTTTGATAATCGGGATTACGTTAGCAATCTCATGATACAAAGGCGAGTTACATACAAAAAAGAAAGAAAAGATGCGAACAATCATATTAAAACACTGTTCGTGAAACTGAAAAGTGGCATAATACCTGCTAAAACGCAGAAGAAACAAGAAATAAAATCGTGATCGCGCATGTTCATATTCGAGTTGACGATCCCTGGCCCAAGCGGCCGCATGTTCAGCGCTCAGCTCCCAATCAATGGAGCACGCTCCTCATCGAGAAGAATCACGACAGCCCCGAACCTCCTGTACATCCCAAAGACGCCCTTGACCACACAGAATGCACTCAAGATGGCGAAACCGAGAGCAGACCAGTGCACGAAGGGGTCTGTCTGCTGAGCAAAGATGGCGAACAAGGACCACATGATGGCGATGGAAGCGGGTAAGTCACCCTCAGGGGAGGTGAACGCATAGGCTGCAGCGGTGCCCTCAAGGAAGAAGCTGTGTAACCCGGCGCAGCACGTGAGTGTACTGCGGTCGAGAATTCGAAAGTATGCGGTGTGACTTACAAAGCAAGGAACACGAAGACCTTGGTCCAGACACCGGCAGGATGGGTAAGTGCATTGACGCCGAAAGCGTCGAAAGCAGTGAGGACTACCAAAAAGGTGGTCCATCCGTGCCAAAGGGAGAAAGGAAGCTGGACGAAAATCTCGTCGCCCGTGTTCGTTGGCGCATGGTACTTCTTGACAATGTAGTAAACGTGCTAGCCAGAATTCGGTTAGTACATTCTGACGAAGTGACGTAATCGGCGAGCAATGCTCGATGTCGATGACGCTATGGCGCCTACGCCTCGCTCGAAATAGAGAATGGAAGATTAAAAACGTGCGAGAAAGACTCACCGTTACGGCGCTGCTGACGAAGAGCGCAAAGATGAAGGCCACGACGTAATGGTGCGACGCCCAAAGGTGGACGTAAACAGCATTGAGAACGCCAAGCAGTGCGAACCGCCATGAGATGCCATCAATTATGACCTTCTTCCCAGCTGCGGTGAACTGGTACACAATCGTCCCGAGAAGGAGCAGGTGGATGAGAGTCCTGTCCGACGAATGAGAACAGGTGGAACCGGTAAAGGGGCGAACAGACACACCAAATCAAGAAAGCCCAGGGAGCGGGAGTGAGGTAAGTCTCCTTGCCAGTGTAATATATGTCATGCGGGGCTGCAATGGTGTAGATGTTGGAGCCGAGGAAAGCGAAATACACAACGATGTTGAGGAGCTGGAAGGGGATGTACGGTAAACTCTGGGAGGATTCAGACAGACACAAGACAAACCTTGAGCAAAATATCGTCTCTCCAAGAATGTTCGGCCATGGCTTGGTTTACGGTGGTAGCGGGGGTAGTAAAGAATGAGAGGGGCATAACTCGCCAGGCATTTGCTTGCTTATGTACCCGTCCCGCTACACCCTGACGTGCACGCCCCCGCTTAGTTGCCAAATCGAGCATACCATGATCAATCAATCTTGGCACAACGCCGTGAACCCCTGAGTCAACCAAATCGTATCTGACAAGTCCAAACCAGTCGACAAAATTGCCACGTCGACGATTCAGACTATCCACCGCCCGCTGGGCAGCGGTGATTCACCAATAAGTAGAGTTCCACAAGGCCGCAAGTGACACCAGCACAGTGGGGCCTGGGCGGCACCGGGCTCCATAATATCCGTGTGTTAAGACATGTGTCCATATATGTGTAGCGGATATTGTCCGCCCTCAGAGAGCAAGGGCAGGCACACACAGCGTATTTCCCGCTGTGATGAGCAGGAAAGTCGCCTGGACCTACTAGCATGCCGCGGTGACGAAACTCAAATACTCGACCCCCCTCTGTCCATGACAATCCCTTGTAACTTGTGCGATTACCGTCTCATGGTACAATATAGGTACGCTAAACGCGCTCGGATCATAACCAGCGTAGCACCAACATCATATGATCACACGTGTTGGTACGGTGATACACCACAGATGCGCTGGCTTGTTTTTGTTGAAGAGATGAAATAAGTGATCTAAACACATACGAAAGAGAAGGCATGTATACAGGAGGGTATAGCACCAACTGACGACACGAAAGCTCCGCGCACATCTACACGCCAGCGACGATCCTATGAAAAATTGCAAACGATCAGTCCTTCAATTAGAACGAGTCAATTCAGGACTTACTCCTCCGCTTTGTTCAGCGCGGTCACCATGCTTACGACCTCCTTCCTTCTGTTGATCACAAACTCGCTCTCCTTCATCAGTTCGTCCAGCACCTCGGGCTTGTAGAGTTCTTGCAACAACTCTAGTTGCAGATCCTCCTTGGAGTGGTTAACGAGCGTAAGGACGATAGCTTTGGGGACCATATCAATCATCTCCCGCTTGACGATGTTGAAATAGGAGTGGATGAGGAGTTCTGTGATACGGTTGGGTATGGTCTAGACTTGGACAGATCGGGAAACTTACTGATAACCTCAGTTTCCATAGTCTCTCGTTCGCTCAGGGCTGATTGAGGTCTGATTATTGCAGGTGGCTGTGGGATCAATTCCGGAATGTTAATCTGGTCATGCGTCCCGTCATGTCGCACAGTGCTTACCGACTCCATGATAGGGCCACCTTTCTTCGCTTGTCCTTTCCTCGCCGTCGAGAAGAACGATCCAAAGAAGCTAGGCTCATCTTTCTTAGGGTCGACATCAAGGTCACGGCCGCCGTTAATCTGGCCAGGTTGAAGCTTGCCGCTCTTCGGATCAGGCACAGGAGTAGCGGGTTTGTTGACATTGAGACGGTCCTGAACAATGCTCATGGCCTACCGAAGCAAGAATCAGCAACGAGACAAATGAAGCTTGCTTGAAAACAACTTGCCTTGTGGCCACCAAGGAAGTCGGGATGAGTTGTGTTGACGTAGCATGCTTGCATCCTGTAACAAACCAATCATGGTTGGAACCTTGGAAATGTCGAAACTGTACGTACGAAACCATATCGGTCACAAGCTTGGTCGTTGGGGTCATAGCGTTCTTGAAAAAGTTTACCACAACAGAGTTGAAACGTTCTCTAAGAGCAGGGAAGCGTCTAAATGCTTGCTGTATACAAAATCATGGTCAGTTTGTCGTGCATCCTAGAACAAGTACATACAATCTTTTGGAGTAGTTGTCCAAGGATTCGAATAAGTTCGTCGTATATAAGTTGACAGCATTTCAAGCCAGGCTCTTCGAGGCGCTTAATTTGCTGCTTGACAATGACCTCGAAGGCTTGGGTGCCAACAAAGAGCGATGGCGTCGAACCCTGCACGCAAGATAAATACTCGATCACAGATGTCCTGAGAGCCCACTTACAGAGGAGTTGTACAGAATGGTCCTGATATCCCCATCCTTTACTTGATCAAATGGATCGATGCTCTTCACACCGGTGTTGAACAATTCGTGGAATACGAAGCTGATTCGAGCACCACCACTGAGTTCATTCAAAGACAGATCATTCGTGTTACCATCGATGACAGTGCGGAATTCGTTCGTGAATTCAGTGATGACAGAAAGAACCACGTTGCCTCCTGATGCATCTCCCAGCGGTCCACCAAGAGTCGCAAGCTCGGCGTTGTATTTTTGGAGTTGTTGTGTTATACGTGCTTTGATGTCAGGAAGGGTGTTCCGAATATGTTGCATGAGGATCTGAAGAGCATTTCAACTTGCAATATGGAGAGAACGACAGTGTGGACGGACCATATTGAGTTTGCGGGCAAGGAAGGGAGTCCCGCAATATTGAGCTTTGCCCTTGTATGAAGGGTGCGTTTCAAAGAAATTGCGCTCTGCTTCCAGGGCAGCATTAATAGTCTTGGAAGTATCAATGTCCCGTTGACCGCGGTTCACGACTGGCACGTAGCCGAGTCTGAGTGGAATGACGCGACCAGCAAGAATGTCGACGACATCGGTCCCTTGGTCCCTGAGCGTCATAATGAGACTTATGGGAAGCGAGAGTGAACCGGACAACACACATCAAGTCAACTTTGGTAAGAACACCAATTGTCCGAGTTCCTTCTGGGTCAACCTCGCGGGCCAACTTAAGACCATCTGAGTTTGCCAAGTCGGTGTTGGCGCCCGTAACAGCCAGGATGATACAAGCGGGTCGCGATATGTACTTCAAAAGCATGTCCTTGATCTGCTTCTCGATGTCTTTGGGCTGGTCTCCGACGGGAACCTTTGTTAGACCGGGTAGGTCGACGAGTGTGAGTGTCAAGACGTTGGGCGAGAATATGCGCAGATTGATGGGATTCGGCGATATACCGGCGTTGCGGCCTGTCTTTGCATCTGTGTCACGGACGATCTCTGCGCGAATTTTGTTGAAATCATAGAATTTCTCGCCAGGCAGATGCAAGAATTCTCCCCATTCAGACTCGTTGGCCTGCTGGTCTGGGCCTGCAACTTGCGCTTTCGAAAATAATATTTGAGACGAATGTAGCCTGGATTTCACTTTGTGACGTACATGAGAGACCATTCGGTTGTGACGTGGCCGCAGGGCGATGGATAAGCTGCAGCACGAGTGGTCGTCGTGTCACGATACCGGTACCACGAGGAAGAAAATCTCGTCCGACGATATTCTTGAAAAGATGAATGATGTTACTCTAGCGCAGTAGACTGCGCGACATACCTCGAGCACACTGCTCTTGCCGCTACTTTGGCTGCCAAGCACGCAAATTTGGGGAAGGTCTATTTGGGATCCTGACGATCCGACCGTGCTGAACACATCCTGAAGCTTGTTGACGACAGATACAATTTCTTGACCAAAACCCGTGGACATGGTGGACGAGAGTAACAAAGACGAGGAGGACGCGCAACAGAAACACGCGATCACTGCTTCGTTGCACAGCCACAGTCACAGTCCCCGGAACCCTGACCGCAGTCGGCGCTGCGGCCCAGTCGCCCAGCTGGACCGTATCGCCGACACCAACCAACCTTTACCAACACATTGTTCACCAGAATGACCAGCAAAAGATACTAGGCAGGTGGCCGTCAGTCAGTCAGTATAGCTATCTTTAGCCCAACTTAGAGGTTTCATCACGACATCTTAATGTGTAACACGTTACACGATGGTAAGTGCTTAGGTATACCCGGGTTCTAAGTCCCCCATCTCCCCACGGATCGAAGGGTGATACCCGTGATGATCCTACTGTGTTCGGATCCTACTGTGTTCGAACCACGGGGACGCAGCCACGTATCACCGCAGCAGTCGTGGTCTTAGTGCCTAAACCATGTCAGCCACTGGCATCTCGAGCCCTCCGGTAAACTATGCATCTACTCGTACTCTCTGCATCGCTGAAGTATTCGGGTTGATCCTGGACGAGCTCGGTGATGACAAACGTAGCATAAGCCACCTCGCCTTCACTTGCAAATGCATAGCTGAGCCAGCGTTCGACCGTCTTTGGGCGCTCAATGACTCTCTGGAACCCTACATCCCATTGTTGCCCAAGGAGCTATCCCTCAATGTAGGTTTGGCGAGGTTGTACAATTCTTGTCAGTCGAGATCTGATACCACACTTGTTGACAGGATGACTCTTTCTTTCAATACGACCACGAGGTAATCTCGAATCTACCCCCAGCAAAGTGGGTGACGTTCGACAATTATGCTCGACGAGCTCGTCGTTTGTACGCGAAAACGGTCACAATGAACCCCCACCGCGTATACTCCTCCATTTACAAGCAGCTCACCAAAATTCGTCCAAATGTCGAGCTCTTTCCCAACCTCACCACCTTGGCATTTCACGCGAGACGCGCTCCCAACCCAAACTTCAGATTGTTTCCCTCTTCGCTTCGTGATGTCACTCTTAGCTGGGCCAATGCCAAGACGCCGGAGACTGAAGCCATCCTCTGGAGTTCAGTCTTGAATCAACTGTTGATGGATGCCCCTCATGTTGAATACATCCGTTTTGAGGGTATTCCAAAGGAAACCTTGCACACAATTACACCCGTTCCCTTTCGACAACTCCAAAGGGTCACAATCAAAGCCAACCCGCTTGGCCCAAACGTCCTGCACAAATATTGCCATGCGCTCTCCGCGTCCAACATACAGGAGCTCGATCTACAACTTGTGCACTGGCCAGATCCGGGTTTCCAGCCAATCACTCCTGTCTTCCCTTGGCTGAAAAAGTTGACCTTTGATGGTTCCCCAATCCACGCCATCGAGTTCGTTCGGCTGCTCTCGAGCCCCGCGCTCCAGGAATTGGTGATCACATCCCAAAGTGAACGTAGCGGAAATGCCTTGAATCAGTATGCGGAGCTCCTCATGCTCCTCGCAAACAAGTATCAGGGCATGTTCAGAACTTTACAGATGCAGCATCCGTTGCTATGCCACCACCAAGCTAGTCTCCAGTTGTTCCTCGACGCAGCTCGGGCGTTGGCAGACTCGGGAGCTGACACCCTCCAAGTGAATTTGATCGTCACTTGGCAGGGTCTCACACAGGAAGTGCAGAGTGTAATTGATCCTTCAAACTGGAAGGCTCTGAAGCATTTCAAGATCTCACCCCGTCGAGCGAGTGCGTCGTGGTCCTGGATGGCTCAAGGTTACACTTTATTTGGGTGACAAACCAAGCTACTGTGATGTAACGACGAGCTATGGTCTCACCTATTGTCTTGTAACGTCCTCGGATGTATACAATATTTATGCACACGATTTTGGGCTGTATCAGTGGCAATGTAGGCTTGGCAGGTGTTTGGATGTGACCTGTATATATATGCTAATGCGCCACTAGGTATCCTCCGTTTCAGTCGTGGAATTTCTTCTCTGTACTGCATGAGGTGCAATTACCTCGAAGCCTCAAATCTTTCAGAAAAAAAAATTGCATTGCTATACGACGCGCTCATCTGACATCCGAGAGTCGTATGCCAGTCAGTTGTGTCTTTAGTTTCCATGCGATCCACAAGCTTGTAAGTAGGTTTGTTGCATGGGCATGGGTTGTCCGGACTGCACAAGACTTTTTAGTTCGCATCTTCCACGTCATCATCCTCACTTTCATAGACAATCTTGCGCTTTGTGCAGGCAAGCAGAGCAAGGGGCCACTGTGCACAGTGACCTCGGTGTCAACTTTGTAGATCGACGGCTCCAAAAACCACACAGGGCCAAAATCAAGGAGAAAATCCAGCTGCCCGTGGCATGCTGGATGATTGGGGCTATGCCATCCCCGATCCCTCTCCCGGTGAACTGTTCGCAGAATCGCATCTCGGTGCTATTTGAGGTACAGATCCGAGTCAAAAGGAGACTATGACAGAATGATGGTTTTGCGGAGTTCATCACTGAGGGCCGCAGTCGCTGGGGTCACGAAGAAATTAACTGATTAGTATGTGGAAGACCTCGCCGTTGACGGCCCGTCGTGCGGAGAATATTCCAGGTGAGCCGTAATTCTCGGCATACTGGCTCCAATCGAATTCTTCTTTGTTCCAAAGAATCTGGTTAGTCTATGATGATGTGCGTGGGTTGATCGCGGACGCTCGGGAATTCGCTCGGGTCCCGATGGTTTGCAGCGAATGCAAATACATCCAAGTTCCTGACGGGCTTCCAGCGGCGGAAAGAGCGATGCTGGATTCGCCTTCACTTTCGTTGCCGCAGAATCGCAATTTCTGCCCATGGGTAGGCTGGCATTCTCTTGATCCAGGCTTGGAATCTATGACAAGCGTCAATTCAAGTTTAAAGGTCTTTACTGTCATGAATCATAAGCCTTGGTTGGCCTTGGATAGTTGGTCAATTGCCTAAGTAGTAGTCGGGTAAGATCGAGGGTGGAACGGAAATATACATCTGATACGGCGTTTCAAGAACGCACAATTTGAGAATATCATGGGCTAGAGTCGTTTGGTCGACGGCGGACATACGCGAGGATGCACAAACTCCGAAATTGCCCGTTCTCCCGGCGGAACGATCATAGAAGATTACGCCACAGCATAATCCTTCGTAGCGGATACCTCCACTGGGCTCATGTTCAATTCATCTTTGGCATGCCGATGTCCTTTTCACATCGCGACTTTGACGGCCAGGTCCACTCCGAGCCATCCTCATCTGCAGCTGTTGGTCGAGTCCTACTGGTCGAGTCCTACTGGTTGGAATAGCAAACCGTATAGGCTTTTGAGGTGTTGCGTACTATTCAGGCGCCGGTCGCTCGCTCAGCGCTGACCTCAGGGACCGTTCGCAATACGACCTTCAAAATCTGCGGTATATCGGCCCCCGAGTCTCTCCCCGTGTTACGTCACAAGCCCGCTCTGCCGCAGATACTTACAGAAGAGTAAGCAACCTCAAATCTTGAGGTACTGATTTAAAAGTGGCAACTACGCCGCCATTGGACCGCACCCCCGTTTCCAGTGAGTTAGTAGGCTCAAATCATATAAATGGTATCTCGATTTGACTGTTTGAACGCGAACGGCTGTAATTCGTTTACTAAAAGGTGGTGCAGATCTGACGGTCTCTAACGACGACGTCCATCCTCATCGCGGCCGTTACGGAATAGGTACAAACACACTAGCCTTCGCTTCCGTTGGCCGATACGGCGTCACGACGAATGCCCAGAGCATCTCTCCTCAACTTCGATATGAAACTGATCCTTCGCTCAAAAGCAGGTTTGTCGCGGAAAGCCTTGCGACAGGCTGCACACACTTACCAACATGCGTGTTCATCCCTATCGCGTTCTTTTGCTCGCTTTGGTCTGCTCGCTCGTACCGTCAGTCCTTACCGTTTCAAACATCCACCCAAAGCACTCCTCGGCCCAGCGCGAATCTCTTGTTCTCGGTCCCGTAGCGCAGTTAAACGTCGTCAATAAAATCATCTCACCTGATGGTTTTCCTCGATCGTTGAGTTGCATTATTCTGGCTCATCGTTTTAAGTAACTGACATCATCCTCAAGGAGCGTACTCGCGCAAGGTACATTTCCAGGACCACTGATAGCTGCTCAGAAGGTAAATCCTTTTTTCGACCTCTTCGTTTCTAACAGTTCTTCAGGGGGACGACTTCAAAATCGACGTGGTAAACGATCTTCATGACACTACGATGGATACGTCAACGAGCATTGTTCGTGTTTTCGTGGTATACATCCTAACTTGGCTCTGAAATCCCCACAGCACTGGCATGGCATCGTCCAGGAAAATTCTAACTGGGCTGATGGAGTTGCGTGGGTTACACAATGTCCCATCAAGCCCCACAAAAGCTTTTTGCACCAATTCAATGCACAAAATCAAACTGGGACATATTGGTATCACTCGCATCTCTCGTCTCAGTACTGTGATGGCCTCAGAGGACCACTGGTGATATACGATCCTGAGGACCTGCACAAATATCTTTATGACGTTGATGATGGTACGAATTGTATTCGCAATAATCGAATACGACGCTCACCGACTCACCAGAGAACACTGTCATCACTCTTGCTGACTGGTGCGCAAGGCAAAACTTTCGTTCGCTCCTGCGGCTCACTTTTTCACAGGTATCATATGCCCACTCCGCAAATGAAAACGCACCGACCTCCGTATGTAGAGAGCTCCATCCTGATAAATGGCCGTGGACGGTATACTGGCGGACCAAAGTCCCCGCTCACCGTCGTCAACGTCGAACACGGTAAAAGATATCGCTTCCGCATCATCGGGGCTTCGTGCCAGCCGTGGTTCAACTTCACCATCGATGGGCATACGATGATGGTCATCGAAACGGACGGTGTCGCGACAGAACCGTTAATCGTCGATTCGTTGCCAGTCTTTGCAGGCCAGCGCTATTCGGTGGTGGTTATTGCCAACCAAACATCGGACAACTATTGGATCCGTGCGCTGCCGAACGATCCTGGCCAAACGTTCGAGGGCGGGAAAAACTCTGCCATTCTGAGGTATCGCGGTGCGCCAGAGCAAGAGCCGACGACGGAACACGGGCCATACGTACTTCCGTATGAAGAGGAGCTCGTTCGCCCCTTGATTGAGCACGGCCCAACTGGTATTCCAGAGCCAGGGAAAGCAGACGTGAACATCAATCTCGTTCCTGGGTTTGACGGAAATAGGTTTACTATCAACGGAGTGTCCTACGTGAACCCTCCATTGCCCGTGCTCTTACAGATTCTGAGTGGTTCTCGGGACCCGTCACAGCTGCTCCCAAATGGTAGTATCTATCATCTTCCACACGGGAAGGTGATCGAGATAAGCGTTCCTGCAACCGAGCTCGCGAAGGATGGTGCAATCGGCGGACCCGTAAGTGGTCATCACATTCTTTCGACCTCAATCACAAAGGTGTTACTTGACAGCATGCTCTTCATCTTCACGGTGTGAGTCATTGTGACTGTACGCTCCAGAGCCTTGTATTGACCGTGCCATAGCACCCATTCGATGTCGTCAGAGCTCCTGGAAGCAAGAGTTTCAACTTTATGAACCCGGTCAGGAGGGACACCGTTTCCATCGGGTCTCAAGCAAATTCGGACAACGTAACGATCCGCTTCACTACCGATAATCCAGGCCCGTGGTTGATACATTGGCAAGTCACGTTTGCGGTGATAACTTGATCGCTGAAAGAGACGAATTTTTTCGCAGTCACACGAACTTCCACTTGGAAACGTGCGTCGTTAAATAAAGATATATTAAATGCTTGCTGATTCTGCCGTTGCCAAGTGGTTTTGCTGTGGTCCTGGCGGAGGATCCGTCTGAAACACCTATTCTGGTTCCAAGTAAGTGTCCCTTGCTCTTTTTCCTCGTGATCAGTGGCTCGATGTCCTGCATCTATAGGTTATTGGGATGAACTATGCGAGTGAGGTGTATCACGTTCGGATGGGATTTATGCGATTGGTACAGATCTTGTTCGGTGATTGCGCGCATTCAAACTTGCAATCAGATGATTAAGCTATAGACACACGATCCTCTTCACTCTGTTCTAATGTAACCGAAGCACATCACGAAAAATTAACCGACGTTGAGGCGGAAAATGTCATTGTGACTGAAAAAAGGAATTCGTTGGTCAGGTTATGCAGGTAATCGGTCGAAGTGCATACACATAATAAGTAGTGCCATCGTTGACCAGCTGGAATACTTGACTAAAGCTGAGTGGATTGGCCTCGTCGTCGACCTGCATCGCGTGAGCTGGGACAAAAGGTGCGAATGGAGGTACATACCAACAGGTAGCCGGTCACGCTGACGATGAGCGCACCCGAGGCTATGGAGGGTTGAGTATCGATGGTCGTGACCTTGTGTTGAACCTTTTCGAACGGTAATGACTAGAGTGCGATCAGCACGGATGACGGACGCAAGAAAGCGAATAGGTACGGTGAGTTTCTCGATTATCGCCTGTAAGCCTAATATCTGGGTCTGCTCGAACGTGAGCATGGACCCTGGGCGCTGCGACCGCGATTCTCAGATGAGGTGATCGCGTTAGTTTGGTTGGGTGTACCTACGTATAGTGGAGCGAGCTGAGCGCGATCGGTGTCGAATTTATTGTAGTAAAAGTCAGTGAATTGCTTTGCGATTGCATTCGCGTCCATCGTATTGACTGATCTGAAAGTGAAAGCGAAGAAGAAACTTCGAGTGACCGAATTAGGACGACGACGATATCGCGCTGTTGTTGTTGCCGGCGGTGGCCCACTCGCGACCGACGCCCATCCCATAGTAATCATGGCTCAGGGCTTCCCCGCCAGTGCCTCAATCCCGCCCATGTCAGACCGTGACCTCGCACGACCAGCAATGCGTAGGAAGAGCTCAGCACAAAATTTGCTCTCTTCTTTCAAACCGCCGACCAGCGCACCCGGCGCACCGACGGGCACCATCTCCGTCGCGACCGGCTCAGCGGTCCAAACACCCACAGCAACCGTCACCCCGGGAAGAGAGTGGGATGGCCAGTCGGTCCACTCGGACACACTGTCGTCCACCGCGACCATGGTCTCGAACGGCACGCCCGTCATCGCACAGGGCACCTCAGTCGAGTATCTTCGCGATCTCGTCCAGAAACGAATAATTACACTTACTTACATGCGCAACGTGCACGAAGGGTGCGTCGGCCTCCGCCTTTGAGCAATGGTCCTGTACTGAATCCGGGGGTCCAGCCGGTGTCACTGGTTCCATACGATCATGATGTCCCGTGGCGAACTCGACAGGGTCTTCAGTAATGTTGCCATGAAGAAACGGTGCGCATGACACTTGCTGTTCTTTGACCGTCGCTCGCGAACCATGCTAGGACACATCGCTTTGCCGTCCTGGCCATGTCTCTTTCCAACCTGCTGGATATTCCCCAAGCACAAGACTACCTCCGCGGTCTTCTCAACACCATGAACGAATACGACCAAGCCAAAGAAGAGCCAGATAGTAAACCGAAATATGTAGGGTATCTCTACGTCATCACCACAGCATTCTTGTAACATATGGCTCTAGCGGTTGTTCCGATCCAAGGTGGGGAAACGACAGGCGGCAGGCGGCTTTGCCGAATATACTGCGCCGTACTCGGACGGGTCAGAAACTTCCTACCTCGTTTCACCCCACATAGTACGTCAGACCTCCTGGTGTGCGATCCACCTCCGACTGACGTTCCGTAGCCCTTTCCCTTGGATTACCACCAGACATTACTTTCTCTTCTCGACGTGCTCTCTGAGGTGTACAATAAGATTTCTCGCATTCTCGGCCCCTCTGCGTTCTCGAACTCTGGTCAACATATGATGGGGCCTCTGGGACTATTAGCCCCGCATCCAGGAGTGTCGTATTTATTCTTAAATCATGACGCGACTCCGAGACCCTTGGAAGAGAGTGACGGAAGTTTGTGGGGCATTGCGAATGCACCAGTTCCCAGCCAGAATTATGCACCTGGCCTTGGCAGCCCCCCTGCAAACTGGACGGCGGGGTTGGGTGATACCTTGTTGAAAGTAGATACAAAATTCAAAGTGAGTTCGACGACAACTGTCTTGCTGACCTAGATAGTGACACCCCGCAGAAAATCACGTCCACACTATTGAAAGAACTTGATGCGGTTGCGCGGAACGGCATCAAGGATGAACTGGCTTCCCTAGATCCCCTGCTTCGTGGAGCTGCCGTGACGGAAGATATGCGAGAACAGTACGATTTTGAGGGGAATGTATGAACACTTTCTTTTTTTTTTGAAACATGTTGTACTATACCATCGCATTCACATTTTATTCGGGTTCTGTGCTACCAAGATTGTGTGACATACCGCGTCTAGTCACGCTGTCACAGAACGCGCCCTCTGTTCTTCTTGATTGTTATGCGCACGAACAATGTACGACAACTCCTCGCACAGGACATACCTGACCCAACAGACTTTTCCGAAACTGACCTACGTCAACTGGATTCAAGCCTTCGATGCTCAATATGTGGTGAATTTTTCGACGCACCCATATCGCTTGCATGTGGCCACTGTTTCTGTTCTTTGGTGCGCAACGGCGAAATTTCTTCCAACGCGACTAGGCTGAAGGGGTGTTTTTCTGGTAGTGCATACGAGAACACATCTTGAGAGAGCCGGAATGCCCCAGCTGTCGGAAATCTACTACGGAAGCGCATTTCAGGGCGAACCCAGCTCTCGAGGAGGCCGTCTCGGCTTGGAAGACAGCAAGGTGCGGGAATCGTTTCGTCTCTCTAGGTTAGCTGCGAGACCTTCCACAACACAGGTCGAACGTTCTTCGTCTTTCTCGAGAGGGGCTGTGTACCCAACGAAACTCGGCCAACGATAAGACGCCGCGCCAGTTTCAGACGCCCGTGAAGAACGGGCGGAAACGAAGGCACGCCGAAGTCTCCCAGGGCTCGGACTCTGACGTCGTGTGTGTACTGGGGCCCTCCAATGCGAACGAATCGAGCGAGATTGCCTACTCCTCGCCGCTTCAAGCCAAAAGCGCGAGGAAAGGATCACGGAAGCAGTCAAACGTGGAGCCGTCTTCTGATCCGACAGAGGACGAGCTCGCGACCCTGCAAGGTGAGTGTCCCATGCCTGCTTCTCGTACCCCCCCAGCTTTGGTCCATGTCTGATAGTCAGCTAAGCCGATTCACTGGTACTGTGTCCTGTATGCCATGTGTCCGTAGAATTCCAGGTGATCAATAACCACATGGACGGACCAGATTGCGGTCGGAAACCGCCCTCAAAAGCAAACAACCCCTCGAATCCAAATGTAAAGAACCAATGGGCAAAGCTTCTTGGGGGCAAGTCGAACAAGGGGAAAGAAAAGGATAGCAGGTGATTGATGGTCCTTGATCTTTGAGCTGAGACTCAATCTTGGCTCTGACATGAAGTGATGTAGATGATGCCATGGAACGGTTGCCAAAGGTCTCATATGACGTCCTCAAGGATAAGGCCCTCAAAGAACTCTTGGCTTCTCAACAACTCCCTGTCAGTGGAGATCGAAAAGCACGGATTGTCAGGCACAGAAGGTAGTTTCTGCTTTCCGGGTGCTTCGTCAGAAACTGAACTCCCCTGGTAGATGGGTCATGATGTACAACGCAAATCTGGACAAGACTACTTGTCGCAAAACCCCTGCCGAGCTGCGTGCCGAGTTGAAAGCATGGGAGGAGGGCCGGAATGGGCCGAAATACGTAGTCGACGACTCTTCCGCCCACGAAGTGAGTTTGATTCCCGTACCTCAGGAACTCTGCTGACGAGCAAGCCTTCCAGGTTTCACACAAAGAAGAATTTCGCAGACTTGTGAAGGAAGCGCGCCAGAGGAAATCCAATTGTGCAAATCAGGTGATGTCTCGGGAAGGAGTAACCGAAGACAACCATAAAGTATATCTTTAGGTCAAACCTGGTGTCCACTCCACATCATAAACGCATTGTGGCGCATCTATGTCACGGCGCCACTGTTTTTGTGTAGTGGCTGCGATCAGAAAGAAGCTGATGAGTGAGTAAATGAGCGAACTCATGTGAGTTTTGTTGGTCCAGAATACACCGGTGGAATTTTACCACTCGAGATGTTGCTCGGCAATTCCCAATCTGAACGTGTGGTTGACATATCGGCCCTACCATTTCACGAGCACAGCTGTCATTTTAGCAACTGAAAGGAAGCAGTAGGCAACTCCCGGTTTGCATTGTCTGCTTTGGTTTGGTAATCCACCGGGGCGCTGTGGCCCGCGTAAGCAAAAGTCCATCCACAGACCGAATTGTACCTTCGGGCGAGCGCACATTTGCATTGTTCCTCCAGACTCCACTGTGACGCTTTGGCGAGTGGCGAAGGGAGTATTTAACCCGATGTCGGGTCGGGGGACCCATCAGTAAACCCATTTCGTTCTACAGTATGAGCAGGATCTCGCAAACCCTTTCAGTGAGCACCGACCTAGAGTGTGTGTCGAGTTTGACTGATTCCGGTTTTACCCAGCTCCTTAGTAATTTAAGCACGTTTTCGGGGCAAGATGCTACATTGGAGGTTTGTTGCCAAGTGTGTGCGCACGTGGTGGGTCAACTACTTACCCTCGGTTTCAGGAGAAGAAAGTAGAAACCATCATTGAGCAGTTCGTTCCTCGAAAACAGGAAGCTGTGTTCGGTGATCAGTATGTCTTTCAATCGAGCTCGTCGCGAC
This sequence comes from Leccinum angustisporum, assembly GCA_038091055.1. Taxonomy (NCBI): domain Eukaryota; kingdom Fungi; phylum Basidiomycota; class Agaricomycetes; order Boletales; family Boletaceae; genus Leccinum; species Leccinum angustisporum. The sequence goes on from JBBPNU010000037.1 coordinate 18,527, forward strand.
AGCGCATCAAGGCAAAGCTAGTGTTGCACGCACCATTGCCGTGTGACGTGCCCCCGTTTGCGAAATCGGGTATCTATCTGTCCAATCTATCCGGTCCGATCAGCGCCACAGTGGTGAGTTGATACCCACCCTCTTTTCCATCCGGAGGGATCGGTTGCTGATATGGGAACGCGTTCTCGATTCTAGTATCGGCTTCCCGGTGCTCAAACCCACATCTTCCGCCTATGCATATTTGCACGTGAGGCTAACGTGAAGGTGACGTTACCGTCGCTGTTTCGGGGGGTTGTCAATGTCAAGAACAATGACGGCTTTTGCCAAAAGAGTCAGGCTCGCTACTGCCGTGCGTTTAGGGAGCGCATGCGGCGTGGCCTCATACGACTTGACGCCTCCGTCCTGGATGACGACGATGAGGTGTATATCCATGCACAGGGTAATATCGAACTGCGTTTGATGCCGTCGACGGAGGACGATGTCTGTGGGAAGATTCGTTCGCGCGTGGGTAGCCATGTGCGCCGGATCTTCCATCAGCGCGCCACGTAGCGTGCTTGCTTTCCATTCCGCGCGGCGCTGGCTCGCTTACCGTAACTCGCTTGACTCCGATGTTGTTGTACTGCCATTGTATAAACGGCTGACACTAAGTATAATATGTAGCATGTTTTGGCTGGACGGCCTGTCGCAGAGGGCAACTGAGCCATTGTACGAGTGCAAGTACAAAAACGTTGCCTGACGATCAACTTCTGAAAGCCGAGCGGACTGTTTTTTATAGCTCCGTGACGAAACGGAGCTCGTTGCCGAAAAAGTCGCTTTTGTTTCTGGTGACCACATGGCCGACAACACCTACCTTTTTAGGTACAAGGGGAGAAGACGTCTGCCAATCGCTTATATGGTCTGGATAAAACGCCCATGCTTTGCCCTGCCTTCACCCCGTTTTTCCAACTTGGTTCAGTCTCTTGTCACTCCACTCGTTCGCTCCTTTTTTCTCGCTTTCGGAGGGAGCCATCATGGCGAGCTTGTGCTCGTCCGCAGAGGTTAGCCACATTTGATGCACGCGTCTAGATTGTTGAGCTCAATTCCATCGACAGAGCGTATCGTTGAGTGAAAAGCTCGGGGTGTTGGTGAGTGTCTTACGACGACATGCTTGCGGCGCTAGACTGACCAGGATCTCGCAGCTCATGGAACCCCAAGGCACACACAAAATCCATTATCGCCCTTCCAGCGACTGGGACTTCATCCTGGAGACGCAAAAACTCATAGACATATCTTTGGCTTTGCCACACTATCGTGCCAGACAGCAGCCGGTTGATCATCGATTAAACATGTTCATCAGTGCTGCCAACGCACCTGTAAAGTTGAAAGTCGTGAGTCTTCTTTTGTGATTCGGGTATTTCCGGCCGAGATCTCATGGCAAGTGGCCAGTGCCGACCTGTACCTCGGTGCAAATTCTACCTGGAGATTCGGGCGGCCACGTCCGATGTGACGGTGTGGCTTCCCTCGGACTTCCGAGGTCATATCCATCACTCCCGTCGTGTCATATACTCTGCTGGTTTTGCGAACCGCATAATGGCGAACGTTCGCATCAACGAGGATAGCTGTGACGACTGGGATATCGACGAGGTTGTTGTCCATACTCGGGGCACCGTGACATTCCGGATGTGGGATGTCCACACTAACGCCCCTGAGAACATCCGGAAGGAGAAACTGAAACGGATCTTCGGCGGGTCGAAGAAACCCGAGGGAATACGTCGCGGCATCGACTGGGACTTTTTGTTGGATGACTAGTTGCCGCTTTATCGTCCGCTTTCGTTCATCATACCACCTATAACCTTTCTCAGGTCATTTGCTTTGGCAGAGAGCAGAGACAGGCTTCTCGCGCACAAGACATTTATTCTATTTATTACCACAACATTATTGACACATTCACTAGTCAGCTTCTGTGTAGCCAATCACGAACATGTAGCATGCTTTTTGCCCACTCCTTTCCCGTCCACTTGTAGTTCCCGCCATCATTTGTAGCCGTAGTGATGCACACATTGGATTCAACCGAGATATCCTCGCGTTGCCTGGCCGCCCTTTAGCTGCGGATCCGAAACACCGTCATAAAGAGATCGGTAATTATATTTATACCCCGGTGACTCGTTGGCATCGGATGTGGGATTATGTAAATTCCATCCGGCCAACTTATCTGGCCACGCGGTTCCCACGTGTCTGATGTGATCGGTTGATCAGCACTCCAATGGTTCGATCGATCACTGGCGGCGGGCATCCGTTCCCCATCTCTTCTTTTTTCACTGGATGGCACCGTACCATGATGTGTGGCCGTAACTCTTGTTAGCATTGAAAAGGAAGCATGCTGGTGGTTGTCACCACTACAGAGCATCATGACCGTCCGCGTAACTCCCTCTCTCGTGAGGAACCTCAAAAGTGAGCGAGGGCATCGAGTCGCGCAATCCCGCACTAAGCATGGTCACCACAGTCTTCACAAGCACTCTGACAGCCATACCGTTGGCATTGACTGCTTACAGGTTGATTCGGCGCTATGCGACTCGGATGCGTGGATTCTGGTGGGAGGACGCCTGCGCGGTCGTTGCACTGATCAGCAGTGTCGTTTGCGTCGTCACCTCTTGGCTGTATTTCGAGACGCGTAAGCTTCTGTGTTCTCATGTCCATCGTCATCTGACGGATAAATCCAGCTCACAACTATTCAATGGTCTCGTTCTGGATACATGCCCTGATTTATCCAATCGTGGTCTGGTCTGTCGTCCTCTACTACTCTTTCCCTAAACATACTCAGTGTTTTGACAGGTCAGTAAGACTCAGCGTTCTGTTCTCACTCCTACACATCATGTCACCCCTGCTGAGACTGCGTCGAGTGATGATTCTTGCCGCTGCTATCTTCGTCCTGATGTGGTCCTCAGTAACGATATCGATGATCGTCGTGAGACATGAGTCTCGGGATCCATCCGACAAAGACAAAGTGGAAATATCGCTAATGGCAATATTTGAATTGATTGGTATGTATTTTCCAGTGCACGTTGGCTGTGTTGTAACAAAGCTTGGCACACAGCGGACGTCCTGTCCGACGCTACATTGATCGGCCTTCCTATCTACTCTCTGCGATATATGAAGTTGCAGTCCTCTCAACGACGGTTGATCATTACAGCATATTCCTCCAGCATCTTTGTCACCATTATGTCTTCTTTACGAACCGCCTTCCAACTACTTGATCTTCCACTCCTTTATATCGTGGCGATTCAAGACGTTGAGGTATGTGATTCTGTCGTATGACCTCATACTCCATTTGACTGGCTCCGTCGGACAGGTTGCCTGTTCTTTGTTTGTTTGTAACTCGCTGTTTCTCTCGGTACTCGTCTATCGTCTGCTTCGCTGCCATGCGGCAAATAATGCAGACATGAACGTTCCCAGTTCAAACTCGCTGGGCACTGAGAGTTCTATCCTCGAGCTTACTACCATAGATCCAGTCCTCTTCACTAGTATGACCAGCGGTGGCGCTTTTACCCTTCCGCCCCCTGCATCTTGTCACAGTGACGATAGTGAAAAAAGCCTCACAGTACCACCAATCGTAAGTCTGGAACAATGAATAATGTTTTCTATCGCTCGATTGACGCTATCTGCACAACGGACTTTCAATCGTCCAATAAGCGAAGTCGGCGACACCGAATACTACCACTCCGCGCGATTGGTCGTGCATTCTCATTTTTACCCGACTATCGGTGAGTACGCTTTTACGCTTTTAAGATGAACCGACGGTTCTGCAATCCCGGGCCTATAAGTCTTGTAACCGGTGTCAACGGCTCCAGTTCCAAGGCTATCAAGATCAGGGTCAAGTATCAGAGCAATGCATAAAGACAGAGGATGTGGCAATTACAACAGGAGCTTGCTGGTGGATGCACCATGCAAATGTTAACAATGGTCTTTAAAACACATGCCTTTTCGTCATTTATCTTCGTCCACCTCCCCGACATCATCGCGCTGCAGCCCTGAAAGAAGCTCATGTAATGTATAGGCCCGACGGTCACGATGCACATGGACTGCGTGCTGATGGGCCCTGCAATCGTCGTCTGTTGGTGTGGCTTGCGACCTGCCCGGCTTGAGAATCTGTGTACGTTTTACAGTATCTATATATTGAGGTGAGTATCTGCCGGTGAGTATGCACAACAATCGACACTGTAGTGATTCGCAGCATAGGGGAACTTGAAACCCTCCGACTGGAAGGCACGGACCTTGGAATGCTGGTCAGAGCCATCATTTTAAGTATGTGTTTCGGATTACCTAGTATCCTTCAAAGCCCGTGATGTGACCACAGGATCCGTTAAGGCTTTCGACCCTAAGATTCTAAGTTTAGTTCCTGATGGAGGACTATAGCTAAATTACCCTGTGAGATTGACTCCAAGTTTCGCCTAATTCGTCAGGCACCGCGTTCCAGATATGATGGATCCAGGCCTCAATGTTGCCTCCATGAGCAAGTAGTAAGCAGCCTCTGTCGCAAAATCGGGAATCGGCGGCGGGGCGCAGCGTGGGCCCCTTCTACCTACTAGTTTTGTGGGTCCTACATTGGGTCTGACCCCAATGAAAAAAACGAGCAAGAGATGACGATGTCTCAGCCTCTCATCAAGTCGGATGAGAAACTCGTGGATTCTGATTGGGCTGGCCATCGGAGTCCGTCCCTGACAACGAGGCGGTTCGTGGTCGCAGTCCATCATTTTGATACTGCGCCTCTGACCCCGAGACTATCATCACTACACCTCCTATCCATTTCATTCAGATATTTTCCCCGCAGCCCGATTCCGGATGCCATGGCCTCCTTTGATGCGAACATCTTGCAGTTTGGCTCCGACTCACCACCTGTAAGTTTGAATTAGGTTTGAGTAGATTTTCCAGGCAGTCGTGTCAGGAACATTGTGCAGAATCACGATGCTCCTGCCGTCAACGTTGAGGTACTGGTTGACTTTCCGTGGGCTGACATAGGCGAGTCGAGGTTCGAGGAATTTCTGAGAGGCTGTGCTTGCTTTGTTTAGTACGCGCAGGAAAGGCGAGCCTGACAGAGCTAACATTGTCAAAAATTCTCGCTCGAATACTTAACCCTGGTGCCGTGGGCCAAGATCGGTGAGCCCATATTGGTCGAGAGCTGGCGGAACAATTGATCTTATAGATCAGAGTCGACTCATCACGGTGCTATTGCACGCCACTGTCTCGACGCAGTGCGTGGTATCCACTTTACCCCAAACTGGGAAGTCTACGTAAATGTATGATGTACCTCACACTGGAAGGAGACTTTCTTCCCAGTGGTCTACTTTTCTCTGGTAGCCCTGATACACAGTGCTGAAAGTGTGGTGGTACGCACCTTGGCATTCCTAACTGACTGTGTTTCAGACGCGATCCTCATTTCTTTCCTATACGATTGCTTTGGTGCATCAAGCTTCCCACAAAGCATCGATATTTCGTGCCGTGGCTCAGTTAAATGATGTACTCCCCCACCGACATCGAGGTATGATTTATTATTAGCGCATTAACACGTCGAGTTCCGGTCTAATGCGATGCACCAGGCAGCTTGCTCCATCATCGTCTGTAACCTGCTTGTGATCGTTGACCGCATCTCTCGGGCCGTAAAAGCGACGACCCCTTAACGTGATTCCGAGGACGAGGACGACGCCGGACACGACCAGGGTCACTCCCCCTGTGACTACAGTTAACTTCAGTAGTCTGTACTGCTCAGGGGATAATAGCCAGGGATGTGCCACTGCTAACGACAAGTCATCGCCATATGACCCTGTCCGCCGATTCACTCGAGTTCTTTCCCTTGCCCCTTGTCGCAGTCTCCTTTGAACGTATGTCTCACATATAACTTTGATCTTACCCTGTTATATTTGAACATTTTGGACTGACGAACAAACATTTTCTTGCAAGGTGGCAATTGTAAGTATGGAGAGATGGTACAGCGACTCCAATGTGGTATATACTTATGAAGCCACCTTTCAACAGCTTCCAAAAGTGTGGGGCTCTCAGGTGTAATTCATGTGTCTTCGAGCTACTTGTCCACGAGACAAGTAGTAGAGGGTCACGAACTTGGAATTATGGGTCTTGCGTTGTTTGAGCGGGAAAACGAGGCGCGCGCCGCGCGCCTGATGTCTTATCAGATTTCTGCTTCGATATGACTCATCGGGATTAAGTATCGCTCACTGGGCTACGCAACCCTGGTGGCTAGGATTGATACATACCGATATCGAAGCCCATGTTGTTCCTCACCGTGGCACGGCAGAACGTTTGATCCACCGATTAGAGTCAACATCAAGGTGCCACTGAGCGCCGCTGTCTCGGAAAAATGGCATTCACGTTCAGTACAGTAGGTTACAGGTAGTCTATGATGTGCCTGCCAGCGGGTGTGTTTTCCCTCCTTGGCATATCTATCATTTTTTTCCAGGGTTGCGATATGACGGCATCCATGAGTTGATTGTGAGACTATAAAGCTGGGAACTCGCTGATTGCACGTTCACCGACCTCGTTGCATGACGCTCCAATTCTCTCAATCCACTAATGAAAAAATACGAAGTACCTGCTTCGTTCTTTTCGATTATTATTTCACTTTGTGACTGATCCGTAGTCGGCACTAGTGTTCCGCAATTCATCGGAATACTGTTGTCGCTATTTCGGTTGTGGTTGCGATGGCGCATTCGGCGCCTGTGGTGGGAAGATGCATGTGCGCTGGTAGCATGCGTCTCTGCTACCGTATTCTTGGCCTCGGAATGGATGTATCTTGAAGGCGGTGCGTACCTTATCTGATTACTCCCAAGTCTTGAGTAATCTCATCATGGCACACGAGCAGAACGGCAGGTCTCAGATGCCGGATTGTGGATGTCTGCCATGATGTGGATTTTTGTAGTATGGTATGTCACATGAATGCCTCTTTTCTGAAGGCGCCTCATAATCTCCAAGGGCTGTCCGCATGAGCATACTGTTCTCGGTAGCTCGCATTGTCCATCTAACGCAGAATATGCGACGCATCGTAGCTGCGTTCGCCGTCTTCATTTCTCTGGTGTCCTTGATATTCGCAACGTTGAAAGTGTGGTGGGACACTCGTAATCTAAACTGGCTCAAGGGCGCTGGGTTCTACACTCTGCCCGCAGACTGGCTGTCTCATCCAGTTGATATTTATGAGTTGACCAGTGAGTATGCGTAATACCCACCCGACCTCGAGTTGAAGACGTTTCTAGCCGATTGCATTTCGGACGCGATCCTCGTTTTCTTTCCTATACGGTTGCTGTGGAGCATTAAGCTTCCGACAAACCAACGAAGGATGCTTCTTTTGATATTCTCTTCAAGCATCATCTTGACGATGGTCTCCGTATTTCGTGCTGTGTCTCAGTTGCGGAATTTACACTCCTTCATTGGAGTGGCTGTCGATGTCGAGGTACGAATTTTCAGCATATGGGTGCGTGCAGTCCTGGGAGTCTCACCCAATATAAGGTGGCTTCCTCCATCATCGTCTGTAACTTGCTCGTGATCGTGACTTTCATCTACCGTGTCTCTCGGGCTGCACCGAGTCCAGTTGATCATGAGCATGACCTCGAGGACGACGACGACTTTACGATGCCGATCACGACCAGGTTTACACCCGCGCTGACCACAGTTAACTTCAGTGGTCTGTACTCTTCAGGGGATAGTATCCAGGGATGCCCTTCTGACAACGAAAAGTCAACGCCACGCATGTCTTGACCTTGTTTACTACGCTCGAGTTCTGGTACCATGTATGTCACACATGTAACTTTTACCTCCACCGATGTAGATGTCAACTATCGCTATCGGACCAACAGATAATGACTTACAAGAATAATTGTATAAAAAATGGTACAGCCATACCAATGTGGTGTATACACTATGACATGCTAGGTTACTGCACTGTCTCGAGACACTTTTCGACAGCTTCCAAAAGGGTGGGGTTCTCAAGTGCAGCTGCGACTCGTTCCTTGTCGTTGAGCTGCTTATTCACTAGGCGAGTAGAGCGTAAATCCCCAACAGAATGGTGTCGTTCGTACGAGGAAGCGCACCTGAAAGTTCGCTCTGATGCGAACCGGGCTTTAGCCGGATGTCGATTTTGAACCTCGGTGGGAGACTGCGCAACAGCTTGACTCGGATGCACAAACCTGGGTGTGGTAAGCCCATGTTGTTCCACAGATGGTAAACGTTTTGACTGTACCAATCAGAGTTGACATGCCGCAGTGCGGTACCGTCGGAGTGAATTCGACGACGATGTGGTTTTCTCCAACCTTGATTTGCTCAGCTGATACCACCCGTAGCTCCTCCAAAGTATTCGGATGCTCGGGATCTGTGATGGACCTCAATAGTTCTAAACAGCGAGTCAATCTGGTAGTTATCTGTAGTTATCTGAACAAGAATTACCGTATATCTCGTCCTGGTCAATCGGTTCGACATCGTCGTCGTTGCCACTTCCCTCTTCGTCATCGTCCGCATCCACCCAGAGAGATTGACCTGTTTCGAATCGCGACCTTCTGGCGGCCTTTCGCGACACATACACCGTTGGGTTTGCGTTGAATATTTGAGTGTTCATCACCGACGCATGACAAGTACTTCTGAGTCATGGCTCTTTGAATGTCACGCTGATTAGTATTGTGTCACAAAGTCACGGCTACCCTGAGCTCGCTAGAAAACGCGTCAATTTAGCCAGCAACTTCAAGCTCGAATAAGCTCGAATCTTCCCGGTCTTTGTTCGAATACTTGTCAACATGCCACCCAAGGTTCGTCGTGCATTCATGTTGTATGCCACACTCACGCTCAGTGCCTCACAGCGCAAACGTGTGGAGGCCGACACCACGACGGAAAGCTCGACGACGCGATCGACGAAAAGGTCGTCCAGAACCAGTACGATATGTGGACACAGGGTCACGCCTCATGTCGGACTAACCGCCTTTTATAGCCAGGGCAAAACAGGGAGCGGACGACGTAAACGGAAAGGCGAACGTTTCGTGCGTGGTTCATTCTACCTCTACGCCGGGCGGATATAATTTACCACGGCAAACTCAGTAACTCCATAGAGGTCAGTGTCTGCGCCGTCCACTGCCGAGCGCTGAGTAACGAACGCGTACAGGTACCACCCAAGAAGCCTAGAGCGGCGACGGGCAAGAAGAACGGTGCAGCAAGCAGCAGCAACCGGCGAGGGAGGAAGTCAGTGGCAGCCGTGTCTGGGTGGGTCCCCGCTCGAAGTGCAGTCATCTTGACTAATTCGCGCGGCCTAGAATTGATGACGTAAGTACCTCAGATGGTTAGCTAAAATACCTCCCTGGAATCAACTTGCCACATGACAGGGACCCCTCAACTCGACCACGAGCCAACAGCAAAGCGAGTAAGTCAGCTTTTGGTCCATCTAAACACCTACCGCCGCGTCTTGGTCGTTTTTATATCTACTCGTCCATCGGGGTGATCAGGATCAGTCTATCGCCTGGTTGCAGGAGTCCCCGCATGCGCCTCTCGTCCTTCTTGTGTTGTGTTTCTAACAAACTCGCGCTTAGTGACGAGTTGGATGTGGCAAAAAAATCACCCGTGCGTTTTTCTTTCTTCCATGAATCACGTTGCTATTATGTTGACCACCGACATGCTGCATACCAGTCGACTACAACCATCGCAGAAGAGTATTCACAACGACGAGCACAAGCGCTCTTTGACCGCTTTGCCGATGATGACGACCCAGATGTGATAGGACCGGGTGGTGTCGAAAGGTTGTGCACAGAGGCTGGTATTTCACTGGATGGTGCCCACCCCCTCATCCCAGCGTGGCAGTTCAAAGCCAAGGAGATGGCAAAGCTTAGTCGTTCAGAGTGGCTCAACGGAAGTGAGGTACTGCGGTGTGTCCATGCTCTGCTTCTCTTTATCAGGGTTGGCTGACTGTGTACAAGAATTTCCTCATTGCCCGTCTTGGCAGTGGCATTGAGGGAGCTGGACGACCTCGTTATTCATGACAAGGACTCGATAATAACACCGTTCCATGCGTTACCCAACAAGCAAGATGGTGTAGACGTAAAGGAACTCTACAACAGAGCTCGCTATCAACAGTCTGCGTTGAACCGCAAAGCTGCTTTCGCAGAGTTGTATCAATTCTGTTTCACGCTTGCTAAGCCACCGTGAGTGCTTCTTACTATCTCGTTCCCTGTCTGCGCTGACCCTCCTACCAGACAAAGCAGGAATTTAGACATAAAGGTGAACAATCTCAGCTAGTAACCGCCCGCCGCTCATCCTCACACACGAATAGACAGCGACGGCGCTCTGGTCGGTATTATTGACACCAAGACACCCGATCGTCGCAGAATTGAACAAGTTCTTGAGCGTGAGTGCGTTGCCGTATGTCTTAAATCACCGTAGTAACCCTTCGCAGGAAAACGGGTTTTATAAAGGTGCCAACAAAGACATTTGGAACATGGTAGGTGTTCTTGATGCGATTCCGCAAGGTCGGTTCTCAGTACAAAAAGGAGCTCGAGCAGCTGGGGGGGCGAGTAAGAGGAGGACCTGGCCGTGTTCGACGATGAAAATGAGGTCGACGAGGATCAGGGGCGATGAATGTGGTAGACGGACAGCCGGCCGCAGCGAGACTGGATAAAGGCAAGAGTTCTGAGTCGGGCGTCGGAAGAAGACAAAGAGGAGGAGTGAGCAACTGCCTTCGTCGAGGTATAAGCGACCCCGCATAGACCCCTTTTCTGGTGAGTCCTCAAACACCCCTTGCGAGCCGTCTAACGATGTACCACAGCCTGAGGGTACGATGATCTATCGGTCCCTCAATCGACTACCACCAAAACAGCAGAGCTCTCTCAGGCTACAGCTGCCAGTGTGAAATCGTCATCTGTCGACGCCTCCGACTCGGTGCTTCTGCCTCGACATCCGAAGACCGAGAGGTGAGGAAAGCTGCAAACTTGAAGAAGGCGAAGCGTAACTTGAAAGCAAAGAAATTGTAATGATCACGACGCTTCAAGTTATACATTGATTTTCTACGGAAATCCACAGACGTAGAACATTACAATCATCCTACTCCATCACAAAGCTCGCAAGCATGAAACAGTTAGTAGACCCGCGGTAATACAAACACTGAAGCGTACGGCCCCAAATAGAAATACAGGTTAAAAAGATCGTCTTCCGAGTCACACCACCACGCACCCATCGTGATCGAGCGTAGTATCACTTCCAGGAACCCAACACCCACCATCTCCTCCGCCCTGACATCATCGACGATCTGCCAGCTGTAAAGCGACTTGATCACCACCCTCGAGGCTCATCACACTCATCCTGCCCGACTTTGAGATCCTCCTCGTCCCTTCCGTCCAAACACCCCAGCTTCCTTGCCTCCCACAAACGCCACCCCTTGCGGGGGCGCCGCATGTTGTCCACCACGCCCTCGATAGCAAGTTTCCCAACCAATTGACAGTCCACGATCGTCTTCGACACGACACCGTGACCAATCCCGCCCCCGGGCCCGTCGCCCCGCCCCTCCGTATATTCACGACGGGCACTGTCTTCCTTATCCACTCACTTCTCGTACACTCACATCCACTCCGAGTCCCAGGCACTGTATCTCGCGCACAGTCCATACTCACTTCGTGCGGCAGTCCTGGCCGCCTCAACATGTCGAGTCGCCCTCCTCGCCTAGCTTGCTGCAATAGTCCCACTGGCAGCAACGGGCGACGTCGAACCCATCAATCACTGGCACACTGCCCCCCCGGGAGGCATGCCTACTCGATTCTACCTGTACCCGGTGCTGTTCCTTCCACTTTGGAGTCCGCACCGCCGCACCACCTCAAGTTCCACGCTTTTCTAGTACCACGTTCAGTTCCCACAGGTCAGATGATCGACCTCCAGCGCTCGTGCTCAGGGATTTCGATATGGAACAGACAACAAATAGCGCCCCCTCACCGACTCTGCAAGCACCACCCCCGAAACTCGAATATGTCAGACTCCCGGGCACCAACTTGAAAGGATCCCAGCGGCCACTTTGCACGCATGTGCTGCCGACTCATCCGCCGCATCGTTCGAATAACATCCAGAAATGCCACCAAACTGTCCTGCGTAAACGCGGGGTGCCCGCTAACTACGTCGCTCGTCGCTTGCCGCAGTGAGAACGGCGCGCACCGCCCTGCAACACCGCACCACCCACATCGTTCCAGGCTTGCCACGCACATTCCAGTGCTTCAGCGACGCGGGGTACCATGACCTCGTCCGTAGCGTCGGACAACGATCCAATGGCCTTGTCGAGGCACTGCAAGGCAGGGGTACTGAGCGGACGTCGGTCCAGGAGAACGGTCTCCTGAATGTGAGCGACAAAGACCTTCCACGCGTCCGAGAACGTCGAGAGTTGCATGATCTTGGATACGACAAACTCTTTGATGATCGAACCGATCGATTGCAACGTCAGACTCTTCGATTCGTCCCAAGCTTGATCCGGCGTCGAACCCGACGTCGGAGCTCCACCAATGCTCTCGGTGGGAACTCTTCGCGTCTCGATGACGCGTCTGATGGAGATTTTGAAAGGTGGGTCGCTTTTTTTGTGGCGAAGGTGTTCGTTGTATCTAATGTGGCGACGACAGGCGTCCTCACGTACTCCAACTCTCCGGATTACAGACCGGACGTGGACTCGTTGACACCGGTGCAGGTGAGTGGTAGCTTGGTGGCATCGACGTTGTTTAGGCATACACTCATGGAAAAAATCGAGCAGGCGTCTGTCATGGAGATTGTTCAAGACATTGATCTGGCCGAGTCCGGCGTGCCGTCCCTGGTCATGCGAGACCTTGCCGAGTTTAGCTCCCTCGCATTCCTCGCGGGATTCCATACACAACACGCACCCGTTTCTTCTGCCGACTCTGTCGTGCCCACGTTGCCGTCCACACGCAAGCAAGTCACGTACGTCGCACTGTCGAAGAAGACGATGCCGACCCTCGTCGAGTTGTACATGCGGTTCAAAGATCACGCCGATGTATATGAAGATGGGACACTAGAGGCCCGTTCTGTCAGTAAGTGGAACCCCACATTGTTGTGGCTCTCGTAAATGTCTGTTTAATTTGCGCAGGCGTACGGGATTCCTATCAAGCTCAAGTACTATGACTGTCCGGCACCTTCCAAGTTTGGCAAGGATATACCGCTCTGGAAGAAAGCAACGACGTGTTTCCTGCGTATCAGTGTGTGGCAGAGTTGTTGACGTTGGGAGAAGGTTGACTCTTTTTCCTCGTGTTCAAAGATGTACTCATTGGAGGATCTTTGCCAGCGATATCGGACACACGAATCGAAGCTATTTGGAGGCAGATTATCGAAGGCTTCCGAGGCGGTATCCTTGCGGACTGGTGCGTGGGACCTTTTTTGTCCTTACACTTTATTATGATTGGCTGAAATATTTCTTCTGGCTCTATAGCGGAGAATTTTGATTTAGAGAATCAAGAGGCCGAGGAGAATTTCGATCTCGCGTTGATCAGCTCGCTTGAGATCGATCTCGTCCCTCACCTGGGCGGTCCGCGCGTTCCGGACTACCTCATCGGTCAACTCTCCAAGGTACTCCACCAAGGTAGCCAACTATTCAAATTTCCGTTCCATACTCCGCGTTCGGGCTCGCCAGGACTTGGAGAATGGAACAATGTGGGCTCGTCGCGTAACTCGCCGGAAGATTTTGAGAAGTTGGATTTGGAGAGCGTGGGGAGTACGGCGACGGCAGAGGTTGCCCCGAGGGAGCGTTTTTCGTATTGGTGTTTCGATCTACTGTTCTTGATTTCTTCCCAACATGACGAGCGGTGCTTGTCTTTTCAAGTTTCGTAGTTGGGCTGACGATCGTGCTCGGGTGTAGACCAAGAGACCTCGAGAAGGAGAGTGGCTGCTTTATGTTTGCCCTCGTTGCTGGATCGATGTAAGACGGTCATGGTGGGATATCTCGCGGACGAGGCGCTTCGCGGCAGTTTGCCCTTCCCAAGGTGATTGCGACGGTGTAATACTATGAACATGAACATGATTATTGAATGCGTTTTTCAGGGTTCGCGAAGACGAACTGATCTACGTGCGCGCAAGCTGCTGGAGCTGCGACCTTGGCCTGGAACGCTCTGGGCTGCGTTTTCCGATGCGCCGTCGGTCAACAGTACATCGCTACCCGGTTCGTTTTCCTCCCATTGAAAGCCGAGGAGACTCAGAGAAAAAGGTGCACTGAAGGCTCTAAGTTCTAGTCCATGCTCTTCTGACCGTGTCACGGTTGTAGTTTCCTTGCTATTCTCTGTGGAGAGAATGGCGAAAAGGTAGAACTGTTTGCTGGAACGTACCGAACAGCTCTTGCCCTTTCTCGTACTTTTTATCCTCCCAGACTCCCCCAAGTCCCTACTAACGTACTAGCAACTTGCGCACTCTCTCCTCTGCCACCCATGCCTCCATCGAAATCGACTCTCTCTTTGAGGGAATCGACTTCTACACTTCGCTTACACCTGCTCGTTTTGAGGAGTTGTGCCAGGACTTGTTTCGCAGCACCTTGGAACCCGTCGAGAAGGTTCTTCGTGACTCAGGGAAATGTTCACGAGATCATCTTGGTCAGTGGTTCCACTTGTATCCCCCCCCGTATTGTGAAGCTCATCTCCGATTTCTTCAACGGGAAGGAGCCCGACGAGAGCATCAACCCTGACAAAGCCGTTGCTTACGGTGCACCTGTCCAGGAGGCTGCCATCCTGTCCGGTGACACTTCCGAATGTCTCTTGGTATCGAGACCGCCGGTGGTGTCACGAGTGCTCTCATCAAACGCAACACTACTGTTCCTACCAAAAAGCCTTCGGAGACCTACTACTCGTATAATCAGCCTGGTGTGATGATCCAGGTGTACGAGGGTGAGCGTGCACGCACAAAAGACAACAACTTCTTGCTTGGCAAGTTCGAGCTCTCTGGCATTCCTCCTGCTCCTCGTGGTGCGAGGTCACCTTCGACATTGACGCTAATGGTATCCTAAACTTGAACGTCTCTGCTCGCGATAAGACCACTGGCAAGTCGAGCCGCATTACGATCACGAACGACAAGGGTCGTCTGTCGAATGAGGAGACAAGTTGAGCGCATGGTCAGTGAGGCCGAGCAGTAAAAGGGTAGGCATTTGATTGGATCTCCTGGAGTTAAGTGCTGACGATTCTGCTTTAGTTGAGGATGAAGCCACGGCTGCTCATATCCAGGCCAAGAACGGTCTCGAATCGTACTCGTACAACCTTTGCAACTCGCTCAACGATAGCCAGCTGTTGGTGTGTTAACGGGAAGCAGTACCATACAAGATTCCGCACTCAGGCTGGCGTACACCGAGGAACTAGTTGCCCTTGCTTCCGTTCAAGTTGGACATTACACCATGTTCCATCAGTTGTCATTCGCACCAAAGATTCCTCTTGCTAGTATCGCGGACGATTATATCATATCCCCGACATTTCAAGAGTCGGACACCACCTTTACTCCAGGAGCACAGGCGAAAAATCTCGTGAATATGCTCAAGAAGCACGTTCCCCTCCCAAAAATTCACAGTTTCTCGACGTTTCTCCGCGCAAAACTCTGCAGGACCATCTCGATTCGCGATAATTCACGTCTTGGTCTCTTGTTTCCCTCTTTTTTTTTTTTTTTTTTTTTTTTTCACCCACCTCAGACGCGCGTTCGACTTCTTCCTCCTTCGCTTCCAATCATGCTTGGTCACCAGTTCGCGTACTCGGCGGCTCCCATCCGCAAAGTTAAGGAGGTCCAATTTGGTATCCTTTCTCCAGAGGAAATCGTGCGCGCCCTTTTGCCCTCCAGTTTACCCTTTCATCAATCATTCTCCTATCTCGCAGAAAGCTTACTCTGTAGCTAAGATAGAGCATCCAGAGGTCATGGATGAAGCGAGTCATAAACCTAAGCTTGGCGGCTTGATGGATCCCCGCATGGGCACTATTGACAGAAACTTCAAGTGTCAAACCTGCGGGGAGGGCATGTCCGAGTGTCCTGGTCACTTTGGCCACATAGAATTGGCAAGGCCAGTTTTTCATCTAGGTTCGTCGCTTTTTCCTTGTCTGCAAACTTTTGGATTTACCGCCCTATAAAGGTTTTATTGTCAAAGTGAAAAAGATCCTCGAGTGTATATGTGTAAATTGTGGGAAACTAAAGGTTGATATCGTGAGTCGCATCTAACTCTACTCGTTTCGGACCCCACCTCCCAATTTTCTGGGGGCTCTCTCCATAATCCATTGGAGAACCCGAAACCCGCACCGCGGCAGCCCTCGATTTATCGAGGCGTTTGGCCTGCTGTGGCGTGGCTAGCGCGCGTTTTCGGTCGCTTGATCGCCGCGTAAGCCATTGCAAGCGCCCAGTGTTGGTTGGACACGAGGTGCACGGTGAAATGGGGCGCTGAACGAGGAGTGCGAAATAAAGTCCTGACCACTATCGGTTTGCTGACGGCATTCCTGTGGTCTCGACATGCCGCTCTCGCCTGTGACGCATGTGCGAGACGTCGCATGCTGTGGCTTAGCATATATATGCTTGTCCGCTGCCTCCTTGTGACGCTTTTTTTTAGCCTAGTAGCAATTTTTTGCGCACGTCGCATCTTTTTCTCAAACATTTTACTGATGGTTTTTATCCCTTGCCGTCGGTGCTGCTGCAATATCATTGTGCGTTTATCAGTCGGACCCCAACTTCGCCGACAAAATACGGCATGTTCGCGATCCGAAAGCACGGATGGCCGTCGTCTGGGCCCACTGCAAGACAAAAAAAGTTTGCGAAACTGATGAACCCAAAGAGGATGGTGCGGAGGGGGATGTTGATGAGGCAAAGAAAGGCCACGGTGGTTGCGGCCACATCCAACCTGATATCCGAAAGGAAGGTCTCAAGTTGTTCGTCCAATACAAGCGGCCCAAGGATGAAGATGAGGTTAGTATATACAGCGCGTTGAGGATTAACATCGTTAAACGTTTCACCCCCATGGGTATAGGACGTCAAGTCGCTGCAGCCCGACAAAAGGCTATATACACCTTCCGAGGTGTACACGACGTTCAAAAAGATGTCCGATTCGGATCTGCACTTGATTGGGCTCTCGGACGAATATGCGCGACCTGAGTGGATGATTTTGACTGTGATGCCCGTTCCCCCACCTCCCGTTCGCCCTAGTATAGCGGTGGATGGAGGTGCGATGAGGAGTGAAGACGACTTCAATGACATATAAGCTGGGGACATCATCAAAGCCTCTGCAAATGTTAGGCGTTGCGAACAAGAGGGAGCCCCTGCGCACGTTATCACTGAGTTTGAGCAGTTGCTGCAGGTATGTTTAGTGAACGTTCATTTGTGATTCGTTGCTGACATCGTCCGGAAGTTTCACGTTGCCACGTATATGGACAACGACATAGCTGGTATTCCACAAGCGTTACAGAAAAGCGGACGTCCGGTCAAAGCCATCCGTGCCCGTCTAAAAGGGAAGGAAGGTCGCCTGCGCGGTAATTTGATGGGAAAGCGTGTGGACTTTTCCGCACGGACAGTCATCACGGGTGATCCAAATCTGGAATTGGATGAAGTCGGTGTGCCGAGAAGCATAGCCATGAACCTGACGTATCCCGAACGAGGTACGTGTGACCTGCTTCTGTGGCGAACTCTAGCAGCGGACTGATGCTTGGGTCTAGTGACGCCCTATAACATCGCCTACCTGCAGGAACTTGTGCGGAATGGTCTCGACGTATCCTGGGGCACGATACGTCGTTCGAGACACCGGGGAACGTATAGACTTGCGGTATAACAAGCGAGCGGATGCGTTCCTTCAGTATGGGTGGATCGTTGAGAGGCATCTCAAAGATGGAGAGTAAGTTGTGTCGTTTTGGGGTCCTTGATTAGGATGTGCTGACGTGTGGGCCACCTTCAGTTTCGTCCTGTTTAATCGGCAGCCCAGTTTGCACAAGATGAGTATGGTGAGCCATCGAGTGAAACTTATGCCATACTCTAGTGCGTGCTTGATTGATGGAATGATTCACAGCATTCCGTTTAAATTGATCTGTCACGCCACCATACAATGCTGACTTCGACGGAGATAAAATGAACATGCAGTACGTCCTAACTTCATTTGGCCATTCCATTGACTCACTGGTTCCTCTAGCATACCCCAGTCCGAAGAAACACGTGCTGAGCTGAGTCAGATCGCATGGGTTCCGCGCCAGAGGTCAGTAATCTTACTTGACGTTACCTTTGAGTTGGGCACAAATTTTCGTAGATTATATCCCCACAAGCGAACAAGCCCGTTATGGGCATCGTACAGGACACGCTCTGCGGTATCCGCAAATCTACCCTACGAGACTCATTCTTGGACTGGAATCACGTCCAAAATATCCTCCTCTGGCTTCCGGATTGGGAGGGCGATGTGCCAACTCCGGCGATCATCAAGCCGAAGCCTCTTTCAAGTTGGACGGGCAAGCAGATCCTGAGCATGGTTATCCCTCGGGGTATCAATATTCACCGCGCACCTGATCCAAAGTCGTCCAACCCTGTTTTCGACGACGGTATGATGATCGACAACGGAGAAATCTTGTTCGGCATCGTGGACAAGAAGACCGTCGGCGCAATGCAGGATGGTCTTATCCATGTCGTCTTCCGTGAGAAGGGTCCGGAGGCTACTCGCACAGTGTTTACAGGGATCCAGATGGTCGTAAAATTCTGGCTGTTCCATAATGGCTTCAGTATCGGCATCGGTGACACAATAGCTGGTCCCAAGGTCATGAGCTACATCACCCAGCGCATCGGAGAGAAGAAGCAACAGGTCGCGGAGATCATCGACGACGCTTACCACGACCGACTGAAACCCATGCCGGGAATGACTATCCGAGAGTCGTTCGGCCCGGGGAGCAAAGTCGAACGAGAGCTGAACCGCGCTCGTGACGACTCCCGTGATCCCACACGTTGGAAATGGTACAGGCCATGAGATTCGCTGCAGAGGGACTGGCGAGGCTTCAACTCAGTGGGCATGGTCAGGGTCCGTGAGTCCGTGAGAAGCTGATCTTAACTTCGAGGGGCTAAACCAGTTGGGACGAAGACACTGGCATCGCACATCGTTTATTTGGTATCTGTCGAGTCGTTGACTGGAGCACGTCTTCACGTGGTCGGATAATGTCGTATTTCTCTCCTAGACTAGAAAATTGGGTGATAGTGCCAACAGCTATTTCCTACGAACCTCACTGTCTACGGTCAAATCAAACCTCATGTTCCGCAACCGATCGAGACCTGGCACTGAAGTGGTTCGGATGATCACGGCATTGCGATCAACGTTGCCCAACCCGTCGCTTGTTGTTCAGCTATACGAGCAACTGCATGATCTTCCCCATATGTCCACAGTTGCTGGTTGACTGAGACTTCCTGGTCTGGTTTTCCTCTCCAGGACCTACTACTCGCTTAAAGCTTTCCAGGCACCCGAATCTGAATCTAGCCTTCACATTTATCGTGCCAGAGCGTCGATTCTCGGCGAGGTACGGATCAAATTCAAAGATGCCTCGCTGGATGCAGAGGTTCTCATTCATCCATGTATCAATCCCCTGCTCGGCGAGGATTTCTTCTCGGACGACCGTCCTCTGTATGATCTCGCTACACGTGCGCAACGGCTCGTCGTTCGCCTTGCAGGGCCGCGTCCAGGTCGTGACGGGCAGTTTTATCAGGGTTTAGATACCAGTGGAGACGCCTTTGAAAGAGTTAACGAACAGCCTGAATATTCGTCGACGTACAGCAGTCTGGTCTTTATAGATCCCCGACTCCCACGAAAGTGGGGGAGGGTTTTCACAACCAGAAACGTGGGAATTGATTACTTGATGATGGTACGCTACGATTACATAACACTATGCACCGCTCCTCACTTCATCTACTCGCTACTCGCTAATACCTTTTTCATTCGACCAAAGGTAGCAGCCGTCGTCGTTTCTTAGCACCTTGAGCTTACTCGGTGTGCTAACGATCCCGATCACTCCTACTCATCGACTCTATCAAGGAGCACATCAAATGTCTACACAATATGGCGCACATTGCGTCACTTCTCTCGAACCGTGCTAGCTGGCGCCGTCGTTGCCAGTTCAAACATCGCAATGACATGTATCAGATACGGGGCTCGACAAATCGATGAATTCCTGACCTACATGAAACGTGTTGAAGACGTGCTCGGACAAGGTTGGGAATTATATGCAGAGGATCAAAAGCTGCAGTTCGAATCAACCGCGTTCCGCAAGAAGCTTGACCGGTCTTTGACGCTTAGCCGTACGACATCAACCGACGAGACATGTCCGTGAATGGACTTCTGTTCGAGATCGGCTCCGTGGGACGGGTCCTAGCTCGCGGTTAACATTGATCCGCAGATGAT
>JBBPNU010000038.1:0-38810 GCA_038091055.1 Leccinum angustisporum
ATTATAACTACCTATTGGTCCTCTGACATGATGAGTTCAGCATGATCAAGAGGTGACATTCTGGTGTTCAAACTATCAGAGTAGTACCAAAAGGTAACTACAAGATCAGGGAATATCATTAGTTGCAGGGAAGGCAGCAGAGAGTCTACAGTATGAATATAATGTGACATGCTGGTACTAGTTGGCAATTGATTATAACTACCTATTGGTCCTCTGACATGATGAGTTCAGCATGATCAAGAGGTGACATTCTGGTGTTCAAACTATCAGAGTAGTACCAAAAGGTAACTACAAGATCAGGGAATATCATTAGTTGCATGGAAGGCAGCAGAGAGTCTAAAATATGAATATAATATAACATGATATCATCCTGGTGTTCATACTATCAGAGTAGTGCCAACAAATGTATGGCTGATATGCAAAGATAACTTCAAAATCAGGGAATATCATTAGTTGCAAGGAAGGCAGCAGAAAGTCCAAAATCTGAATATAATATTTCATGCTGATACCTGTTGGCAATTAATTATAACTATCCATGGATACTTTGGCATGATTAGTTCAGCATGATCAAGAGCTGGCATCCTGATGTTGGAATTATCAGAGTAGTTCTAATGAATGTATAGCTGATGTGTAGATGTAAATGTGAGATCAGGGGATATAGGTTGAGAGGTGGCATTATGATGCTCCAGTTATCAGAGTGTTCACATAATGTAATGCTGCTACAATACAGTCAATGCATCTGCACAGGGTACAAAAGAAGGATAAATATGTGAACAAATATCCAATAGAAGAAGTATGTTATCCATGTCATCTATGAGGGCTGGTCAGGGATTGAACTACCAGTCTGGCATAGTAGTGTCTGGACCCAAGACTAGTGGTTGTAGCACCTATGTTTGTTAGATGAATATGATGTCACAGTGCATGCTGTCCACCCGCACAAGAAGCTGCAGTCTCTTGAAGGTCTCAACTTCATCAAGTGTAAGATAGTAATAAATTACAATGGCTCCTACATGGAACCATTCTCGCAGCAGCATATTGGTCCCGAACATGTTGGTTGATGGCCTCCTTTCAGATATCCTCCAAGAATGTCAAGTGCCCATATCCGTGTTGTCAACCTCACTGCCATGAATCACAACAATTAACCTCTCCTGGACATGCAAAGGCTCCGCAACATGGATCTGGGAGAAGCAGGAAAGGGTTTGAAAGAAGTAACTGCAGTGACGTTGTTGTGGGTGCGCGCCAAAGCACTCTCGGTGGCAGAGCGAGGGAAACCCGCATCAGTTGATTGACGGATACGGTTCTCGTCGGGCCCGGCGGTGTGCATACAGCAATCCCAAGGGCAGAACCTGCACCAGTGATACTTTCCACGTTGGGTCAAACCCTTGATTTCCCCTTCCATGGTCGTCAAGATGTCTTTCAGCTTCCGCGTCGTCGTCTGGAGCGAAGCGCCACGCTCCAGGTCATCCTCGGCAGCCTGTCATTGTCTACATTTCACCTGAGCGGGTGCAATGTTCTCCCTCAAAAACTGATCGAGGTATATGATAGACTTTGGGTACGTGAACATTGTCTGTCCGACATCCCACCTCCATTGGTAGTGGTAGTAGACGACGAACGTACGAGCTCGAACGCGACCACTTCAGAGGTTCAATTATGACGCTTTGTTTACCAGGCTCGGAATGAGGTTTCGACTGCCGTGCAGATAATTGTCCGATGAGATTATTTAACTCCCCACCATTTACGTCGATTAGAATGACCGAGGTTTCTCGAAAGACTTCGCCAGGCTCGCTGGCCGCGACTACCATACTGAAAGTGCAGCAACCGCAGTCTAAAAATGCACACGTCAGAAGCTCTTGGTGCTGAAAGAGCGATAAATTACTTTGGAAGAGGCTGTCCATCGCGAGCAGACTGATCTATAAAGGCTTTCTCCATGGTGGTCGATATTCTAATATAGAAAGCTGAACGTCAACCATCAGTCATCACCCGCACGTTTATACAAGACGCGGTGGTACTCACTCCGCGACAGCTCTCCAGGAGGTTGCGCAGGCCGTTCCCAGGGCTCGATGTCGAACGCAGGAAACCGCTTGTCCGCGTTGAATCACACAATCGAGCCAGATCCATGTGTAGGAATATCTCACTGAGAGCCCACAGCTTGTAGTCTGGAGATGAGTCGTGCGTCAGAACCAACTATC
Organism: Leccinum angustisporum; assembly: GCA_038091055.1. Taxonomy (NCBI): domain Eukaryota; kingdom Fungi; phylum Basidiomycota; class Agaricomycetes; order Boletales; family Boletaceae; genus Leccinum; species Leccinum angustisporum. The sequence goes on from JBBPNU010000038.1 coordinate 2,190, forward strand.
GCCATCTTTTGCGAGATCTATAGACATACCTTGGTCGTTCATCGACAGGGTTATCATCTCGTCCTTGTCTTCCGGGACGCCAGCACGCCGTACGCTCTTTCACTTGAGGGACGTAGAACAACCCTTGGATGATACTCGCAGCATGATCATCGTATGCATCGAGGGACGCAACACGACGGGGCTGACAACACCGGGTGTTCAGCAAGAAATCCCACAAACATAGTGATTCGGAAGCACTGACCATCCATCCCTCCGTAGCTGCTGCTCGACAGGGAACGGCTCCAGCGCGTCCGTATCGCCCATCGTCTCCAAGCTCGCCTCAATGGCACGATTCAAGTTTTGCAGATGATTGGCGTCGTTGCTCTCGTTTTACTACGCACAAACCCAACCATCAACGACGCCATTCGATACACAACACATAGAATAAGACTCACATTCGACGGGACCATCGCCACTCGGATCAGACGGGCGCTCGCTCGGACCAAACACCGGCCCCTCAGACTGCCTGCTCCCTGCTGGCCCTGCTGCGTCTGACTCGCAGGGAACTGACTCAACAGACTCTGCTGGGACTGCGATGACTCTGGCACCAGTATCTGCGCTCACGGTGGCGGGTACGTCTGTTGCTGCCAACCACCAGCCCGGGCATGATGTATCAGATTCATCGACTATCGGCCAACTTAACGACGAGCGTCCACCACCACCACCACCACCACCACCACCACCCCGTCCGCGCGCTCGCCCTCGAGAAGCGCTCCAGCGGCCTTCAAGTTGTCCACGTTGGCATCATACTTTCTCAAAATCCGTCGCACAACTCGCGATCGAATCCTTCGCCCATGAGACCAACCAGAGCGTCCATGGTTTCTTCTTCCTTCATCTTGATCTCGTCGGGTGTCATACTATGCATCTTCAATGTGTACGAACCGGCGTGTTCGGGGGTTCTATTTCTGCTGCTGCGACGACGAAGATGGGGATGATGAGAGTCACGAGGCTGAAGAGTCTCGTCAAAGAAGACGCCCGAGCTCGATTTCGTGTTTGAGCCCGTCGTCGGAGTCCTTCAGTCGCGGTGAGCGCGATCTAACTCCGAATCCGAATCCGACTCGGTCGTCCTAGAGAGGCCGCAGTGTCGTGGACGTCTGAGTTGTTGTACGACAGATGACAACAGAACGCCCAGCGAGTTCGCAGACTTGTTGGGTCTCATGGTGTTTTCGATTTCTGCCGCGATTCAACTTGAACCTCGAGGCATCCCAAGCCGCCTCTTTACTGCACTCTTATCACACCCTAGTACCTGGATTCATTCTACATTCAAGTTACCGCCAGACTAGGCACAAAAGATAGCGTAAGGTGGGTATCTCGGGTCACATCGACGGCCATCAATGACACCACACCATACGAAAGCACTGAGAAAAAAAAACCTCAGAGCACGATGGCTGATTCTAACGGAGTGGAAAACATCGAGGTCCAATATAAGACGGAAAGAGGCACATCATATAATACTTACACTCCAAGACGCATAAGGCAATGAAACCGTAGATAAACTGATAGGTATTGTTCAGAGGCTAGGAACGAGGCGTCTATAAACGTCCCGGGAGCGTGCAGGATCAAGGGGACGAAGGCGAGAATGACCATGTGAAGAGTCTTGTTCGGACAATCCGGTCCGCCTCTATCAAAGAGCAGATGTGCATAATCTGTCGAGATCGATTCCCCGTCAAATCACATCAGAAGAAAAATCTGCCACGTACCATAAATGTTGCCCGTTCAAGTACAACCCTTCCTGTTCATGCGTCGAGGCACCGTGCGTCGTTTGCCCATACGCCATCCCCATTTGCGGAAAAGATGTATAATCGTTCCAATACTGAGGATACCGCCCCCCCCGCTCGTCGATTCGTAGCCTCCATGCGCACCCGTACCCGCCGAGTGTCCATTCAACCGTGGCTGTCCTTGTTCGATGACGATTGTGGCGCAGTCGTCGCTCGTCGATCAAACCCGTGCTGTACATTTGAGGTAGGATAGTAGATGTCATCAACGTCCCCGGGAACGGCGCGTACGAGGCCCCTTCCGAGGACCAAGGATAGTACGGCGAAGAAGACGAAGATCGTGTCGCCTGTAATGACGTCTGCCAGTGTGAGAAGTCGTCTCCATGTTCAGCCCTTGTCGACACCCCGGTAAACTGTGTCGAACGCCAAGTCTGAGCGTGCGGCATGTGTGAACGCTCGTAAGCGTCTTCCGAATCAACGACGTGCTCTGCAGCACGTTTTTGTCGTTCTTGGGTGCTCTGACGCGTAATCACTTGTCCGAAACTGGGCCTGTTTGGATTCGTTTTTGTTCAGAGGATCGCACCCACGCGATAGTTCATGAGCGCGGGCTGCCGACGCCCACACAGCGTTCATATATTGCAAAGCATCCATACATTTGGTTATCCCCATTCACGCTTGCGGGTCGTCCGGGTAGACCGACACTTGTACAGGTCACATGAGACCTGTATTTGAGGATGCATCCGAAACAATATACTCACGACTCGTGGTGTGCATGATAGCGGCGGTGAACACGTAGAAACGGAGGAAGACGGGTGCACGTTGACAACAGTATTTTGCACGGTAAAAAGTCACTGTCGAATCCCCGGTCAGCAAAACACTCGTGCATCAGGGACAGCGACCGACCGATAGAGGCGATATGGTTTGTCGCGCCAACGCAAAGCTCATAATTTTCTTGCTCGCAGCACGCACGTCTGTGTCGTCCCCGTTCTCCGATTTACTGACGTGAAGCATGACTAGTACGACAGAACGCTCACAAAGGCCGATGCAATGCAGCAGAAACGTAGTTATTTTACGTGCAACGTCAGGATGTGCGGTGGTATCCTGCTCTTACTGCCAGTAGTGCTTAAGTTGTCCATCGACAGAGCAACTTAAAATGCAAATGCTTCCGGAGGTCGATGTACCACTTATCCAGTAACCCTTCCATATGAACGGATTCAGCATGACTCGAAGTCGGAGTGCGTGTGGAATAAATCAACTGGATGATCTTGGACAATTGTGGCTGTAGGACATGCATCAAAGGGGGTTCAAAGTAAATTCATGCGTTGGACTTACATAGTTTTGCAGACGCAGTGAAGCAGGACAGTATATGGCCCGGAACATGCGAAATTGTTTCGACATTCGGGCGGGATCCATCTCGTGTCTGGATGCGAAGACGGATGCGGCGCCCATTGTCTCTTTCCTGAAGGATAAGATACGGTGATATTTCCAGCCCGGCTAGTAGAAAAAGTACGCACCTCTTCGACACCAGGGAACTGGGTGTCATAGTCCCCGTCGAAGATGGCCAATGATCTGCCAATGTACGTGCTCACGTAGCCATCCAATATGACGCACACCCACCAAATTCGCCTGCGTTCTTGCAATTTCCGCGGACCAAACAATCGCCCCATACCTACACCATCCATCGGCAGCCCTGTGAATGCCCAGGTCTTGAGCCATCCGGACGGCCATGCCTGTGTATACCCATGCCTGTGCCATGGCACCGATATCGACTTCACGGAAGCCTAGGAGCAACAAAAAATGCACGGTTGAAGGGAGGGATGAGGCGTACGTGTCATCAAGTATGTTCTTGTCCTGTAGGAGGAAATCATCTCCTGCTGTCCACATCGGTGCGGGCTCTGGTGGGTGTGGAGGCGCCGATGTAGAACCGCGAACAGAGGGAGAAAAAGACGGTGAATAGCGGGCAGCTATGGCGAACATGGAGAGTAAGAAGAGCGGGGACATGGCGTCACTTGTGCTGTAATGGGGCTGGCGAGCTCCCTAGTTTAACCTAAGCGTAATCAAACGGGGGCGAACTTGAAGGCGTGTCCATGGGCGGATTCTGCATGCTAGATGCATAATTGCTCAATGGGAGTGACAATACAGGCCGTACCTTATTGGCCGTACCTCCGATAACCTTCCCAAAACGCATCTTTGTGAAACATTGGAAATGCGGACGTAGGTGAAGTATAATTCTAGCAAGTGCTCTTGCATCGCATGATCCGGTAACGACTGCATCAGCTCACTATCCAGGGCAGCGTGCGTAAGAGGAAGGTGTCCGGCATTGGTACTCATTTTATTGAAGCTATGGTCGTGGCAGTGGAAGCCAACCGCCCGCCTTGGGAAAGCACCTGAAGAAGAAGCGTCGTCAGCAACAACAAGGGTGCAAGTGATCCACCTACCAAATACCGCCCTCATTCCTTGCCTCTTTCTTGGAATTGATGCCCAAGAGGTAGAGACCGCTCGCCTTGCCGTGATACCGGTCCTGTGCGTCCTCGTTCAAGCTAAGCTGTCCAACAGCGTCGACGACATCCTCTTCGCTATCAGAATCCGTGCTTGTGCCACGTGTAGCCAAAAGCATATCCACTTCCAGATGTATTTTCTGTATTTGCTCGGAGGGGGGAGTATGACTCGTGCTGCCGTTGCGTTTGCGTGGAATTCCTTGAGGAGGAGAACCATCCCTCTCATAGGCTCCGACGCGTCGTCGTTGACGCCGAATCTGATCACCATCAAAGGGAAGCGAGACATGAAGCGAGGTCTGCAAAGAGCGTGGTTGATGAAAATTGTTTAGCGATACCGCATCAGAAGGCGTGGTTGAAGTAGGGTCGATTGCACGTGGGTACAATGTGGATTGAAGGGAAGAAGCAGGCAGATTAGCAACGCTGTTCTGCCACTCGTTTGAAGGACTGGGAAGGCATGTCAGAGTGACGAACCGGCGTGTTGCAGAATGCTTACTGCGTCGAGTGGAGATTGATTCCACTGGCGGAATCTTCTTGGGCTTGTGCGTGCGGCCTTAGTTTGACGATGCCGCTTTTACGACCTCGGACGCCATACGGTGACGAGTCTACCCGATACAAAATTTCCCTCGCAAGCGTGTCTTACGCGTGAGAGGGTCACGGGAGATATGCATGGTAGTGGGCGTTACCTTTCTCCAGGGGGCGAGGACAGCGCCGAGAGTGCCGTTCTCATCTGGGCATTTCCCAGGTGATCGGGGGTGTCGGAACGGTCTGTTTGGTCTGCTTCCACGGCCAAGAGAATGCGAAGGAGGGCCTCTGTTTGATGGAGCCGTGCTTCGATCGCGTCAGTGTACCCCTTAGGCGGACCGCGCTTACGGGGAGGACCCAGGAACGTATACGCTGACCTATGATGGCATAACACGAGGAATTCCGAGGACGAGGGATAAGGGAGAAGTGCATGACGAAGGATGCCTGGACGAGGTCCAAAGGATGAAGAGTAGGTGTGCAAGCAACGAGGCGATGTTCAGATAAGTTGAAGCGATCGACGGGAAGTAAGTAGTAGCGACAGAGCCGACGTGAGATAGAGGGAAATTGAGGGGAAAGATCTGGTGGGAGGAACAGAGTAGACGGTCAGAGGGAACGAAAAGTGAAAACAATGATGGACTCACGTATACCGAGCATAATGCAGCTCTTGCAGCGTCGTCATCGGGTGCGCGCTTCTTGGCACTGGTCGCAGGCTGTGAGTGGAGTGGGCACGGAAGGAGACTCGAGCAAGAGTGGTGAACTTGCCTTTGCTGCTCCTGCGGCGGATGATGCGGTCTTTTGCGGTTCCAGAGGTGGCGGAGGGGAGGTGGCGGAACTCGTCTGCGTTTTCGTAGTCGGCGGGGAATGAGAGTGCTGCGAATTGGATGGGGCGCTGGGGTGGCCAGGGGGTCCATGCCGAAGCGGAAGAGAGGACGGTCAGAGACGATCGGGAAAGAGAACGAGAACGAATCTGGAGAGTCTCCGTGTGATGACTCTGATTTGACTGAGGAGAAGGTGGGAGTCAGAGAACGGAAACGTGCTTGAATGCCAATCTCAGAGTTTAAAGTAAATATGAATGAGCGATCGTCTTTGTCATACCGGCATGAAGGTGCTCAACGAGATGTTGGTGTATGAATTTGTGTCGACTATGCTGCACTGAGCAGGGATGATTGTTGGATGACTTACGGGTTGGGCGTCTGATTGATGAGGAACGACAAGTTTGTCATTATGATATCAGGGCTTTCAGGGAGCTGGTCGGATCAAGGTAAGTGATCTGAAGACCTCTGGGTGGGTCGAGAACACAAACCGGGAGAGAAAAGCTGGGGGGAGAGACACCATTAGAGACTGCTGCCTACGGTGTCTCGAGTTTGACCGAAATTGCCCATGCCCATCAAGAGGTAAAATACGTTTCAGTATTGACTGTGCAGAAGAAGATCAGGTTTATATCATGCGGCCAGCACATACACACCCTGCGGATTATTATTGTTGCAGCTGACTGTGATCTACACTCTCCTTGACGGTCGAGATCACCGCTTTCGAGCTGGGCGTGATGTCTACCTCGAAGTGTAACTTTTCGACGTGGAGGTTCACAAGGCAAACTTGGATTAGCTCGTCATTTCAAAAAGGGTTGTCAGTCAACCGTGACGTACCTCACGAGTCCAGCGCTGTAAGATGGAATCAACGGAATCCATTCCCGTCTTTCTTCTTTGAGATCTTGACGATTACGATGATATTGGAAGATGGAAGGAAGATAATGTTGTTACCGAGGTATCTACCTGGGCAGATCCTGTCGAGTATAAAATCAGATGCAGTGGCGAAAGTAGCGTCTAATGTCACGACTTGCATGCGTCCGAAGCCAAATGCTTATGCATACGGATTTATCGTAGTTTCCTTGACTTGGTTTGCAGGGACGCGGCTCCGGTACGAACTCTTCCACAGGGAATCCACTCGTGTCGTCTTTGTTATAGCCCTATTAAATTGTCGAGTTCACGTATCAGTTTATCTCCCTCTCCTTATTTCAAGGGATACGCACCACAGGTTGGGAAGAATGACGGTGGCAGGTACACAAATTGAGGTTGATACCGTGACTCCGAGTCACCACTATACATCGATCCTGCCGCCTCGACACCAGCTTGTACGTCAGGGTAGTCGAATCGGTATTTTTCGAGACATTCAGCTGTGTTTGCGTTCTATTTTTGTACCAAGGAAAAGGAAACCGCACCAACGAGGCCTCGGCAGAAGCGGATGGGAGGTGGTAGTACCGAGTGTTTCGTAACCGTTCAACCGTTGGGCCCGAACAGTTAAGCCTGCAACTTCGAATGCCGCAGTGGCATTTCCCGGCCGAGGTTCTCGGATATAAAAGTCCGGCAGAAACAAAGATGATAACATTAATATTAGGATAAGTAGTTCGAAATCGGTCTATAGATATTCATCTATATCCATCAAATCTGGGTCTGCATCCGACTCAAAATATGTTTCAAGCACTTCGCCCTCGACGCTTGAACTAGAGACCTCCGCATCTGACTCCCCACTGGAATGCACCATATCATTCTCTATGTCAGAATCGGATGCCGTGTTATCTTCATGCTCGTGAGATGCAGAAGCGTGCTGCTGCAAATCAGCTTGACTGGGGAGGCGTCGGCTGACTGCAAACTCGTCAACCCCTCTTTGCATACTTCCTCCACTGGATTCTTCAACACTGGCGGGTTTGATATGAGCATATATGTGCCCAATACCCATACCCCAATAGTAGCGTAACAACATGTCCCGGTCAACAAACCTATCACATAATAAGTATCAGCTGCCACTCCAAATGTATTCACCAGAAATCAAACCTGTTAACATAGTACTGTTTTGAATCATGGGCATCTCGGCATGCTCTTGACCTCGCCTGGAAATCAGGGTGTAGCTTACCCTTGGAGAAATTCGGAATGAGATGACAGCTTCTCAGAACGTCCGCTGGGTCGACAAAACCAAAAGCGTCGACTTCGTCCATGGGAACAAAGCGTAGAACATCCAGTTTACATGCATCTTGCTCTTGATGACTTTCAAGAACTTCGAACCAGCGAATCCAGAGGAACTCAAGGCGGCGAGGTTGGTAATCTGACAATCCTGGACCATTGTAAATGACGTTCGCGTGAAAGATACCAAGAACCCTCGCATAGCAGAACGGATGTCCGTTGGAGTTCAATGTGTCAGAAAGCAACATAATGTCCCGATGGTCTGTGGACGGGTTAATGGAATCTTGAGCCCTGCGGACGTCATAAGAAGTGTAGTTGATCCGCATCAAACGATGTCGGTAGATTCGGTTGCTTTTAAACAGAACCTGGCTGTGAAAGACGATCTCTGCATCAGCGCTCGAAGCGTCTACATCCAGAGGTGCGGTGGCGGATCGAGTGTGGGTCTCTGAGTTTACGCCAGTGATGTGAATCTGTCTGATTCGAGGGAGGAGGTGCTTCCTTAGTTTTAATACGAAATCCTATAGCCTACATTAGATGCCAGAGCTGCAATATATATGGTAGAAAACCGACCTTTCCTGCTGGATCCTCCGAGTGGAGTTGGTTAAAAGTTTGCAGGTCCTCTGGGTAGTTTTGTGACTTTCCAATAAGGTGATGCTCTTCGGGTGCCTTGGGCAGCTTTTCGTGCGGCACATTGGACGAGGATACGCGGGCACGGATTTGGCGGATGCGTGCTTGGCGACGTTCAATTCGGGTCAGCTGTCGGATGTAAGACTTTCGGCTTGTTCTTTTAAATCGTGATTTGCCGACACGATGTTCGAGTTCTCCCTACAAGGGCCGGCACAGTCAAATCAGAGGTATAAGTGCCAATGCAGGAAATGACTAACCGGCTGGGTTGAGTAGGAGTCCGTGGTACCATACCGCCGGATAGTCTCTGTGTAATCGCCAAGTGCATGCAGCTTGTAGGTCTGAAGGTTTAAAGTTCTCTCGTTGCGTGCGCACGCGGAAGGGAGATTTTGCTTAGGGTGTCGACCGCTCAAATCCTTTGTTCGAATATTGCGTCGATACCGTCCCTCGGCTTCTCGCTTGAGTTCCTTGGTGGAAAAGGAAGAGCAAGTGGTTGACTGAAAGGAGCGGAGTTCAATGCCTAGATTGGACGTCACATTGTCCATGAATTGAAGTGTTGTGTCCGTATGGACCCGGAGCTTTGCAAGGCCGTGCCAAGTAGCAAGCTGGAAGAGGAGCTTGAGTACGTTGGAATTGTGTGGCTCGGGTAAAAGCCCGTCGAAGACAGGAATGGCGCACTGAGATTTTGGAGTACAGGTCAGCCAAGCAGTGAAGAAAGAAAATAAAACCAAACCTGGAGAAGATCCTCGAAATCCCTCGCTGCCATCTTCTTCATCTCGGAGGAGTTTCGAGAGAAACGACGAATAGTGTCGCGACCGAAGCTGGGTACTTGACGGTAGCTGTACTTATCAACAATGAGGAAGATACAGATCTCTCGGAAAAGGTGATCTTACCGTCGATCAAGCTCGCCAAGCATATTTGTTTTCAGGCTGTCAAGAATTCGAAGGAGATGGGTGAAAATTGACTTCCAGACTCCGAGCTCGAATTCGTGCAGCAAATCAACGACTAGAATACAGAAAAGGTCGAAGTCTGAGGTGTGAAGTTTCTCACAGAAGGCATTCTACAAAAGGAGGACAATCATGATTCTGGTTGATTCAGACGAGCAATCCACATACTGATGTAGGAACCAGCGACTCGTCCTTGAGGAGTGCCTCAACCTGGGCATTGTCGACTGCATAGTTTTTCTCATAGATCAACTGTCGGGCGGCAGCAACCTTTTCCCGTCTTTCTTGGGTGTTGGTACGGATGAGGGACCGTCGCTGAAGAACGTCACTCTCTGTGCCTAGATTCTTCGCTTGGGAGAGTGGAGTCAGGCAGCGAGGGCAAGGACACCTTCCAAGATTCCGGATGGACGCAATCAAGATCCTGTGCAAAACAATGAGCAATGCAAAAAGATGATTAAGTTTACGCCAGTACTTCTCTGGGTAGTCAGCAGAGTAAGTAAAAATACGCGGATAGAAGCGTCGGGTGATCCCATCACAACACTTGATGACAATCCCGTGCTTATACGCGTGTAAGAACTCCTCATCGAGTAGCACTTTCCACTGTTCGTGAAAGGCTTCTCGGTGGCAATGGGTAAAAAAAGAGCCACTCAGTGCCTTGCCTCCAGAGAATTGAGTGGCAAAGTCCTTGAAGTCATCGGGGAGCTTCATAAAGGGCATTTCATTAGTACGCAGCAATAAAAGAAGGCAGATACCCACTGTTTGGAAGTATGCCGCATGGCAACAGAGATTCGAGGATGGCTGGCACCGTCTATATTTTGATTCGTTACCGAAGTACATATATAACGGCCAGAGTTTTGCTTGTCCGAATGACGTGAGGTGGGTGGAATCGGACCAAAACATTATGCCGGCGATGACACGGGGAAGGTCGCATCCAGGTTCGGAGGGCGACTCTTGCAACTGTTGGTGAGCATCGATGAAGGCTTCGGAGGTGTAGAGCTCTCCGTAGACTCGTACGGAATGCTCATTGTGTGGGGGATGCCAATGAAGCTCGTAAGGCTCGTAGTGGAACTGAGACGAGCATGCCGAATCCGAAACCCTCTCGCGAATAATTGATGTTAATGACCGGTGGTAGAAGTCCTGTATGCAGTATATTTTTGGCCCAGGTTGCTGGATACGATTGTGAAAAGGGACAGAAATTGATACTGCTGTATGCCTCCACCCATCATCTTCTTCCAACCAATCACCCGAGTCTGGTTGATCATCAAACTCATTTTGGCCCAACGTCTTGTCCACAGCCCGCCAGTTCGTATTCGCGACCTCTTCTGGATGGAAATCTCCACTACCAACAATGTGAAGGAGCTCTTGGAAGCTTTCCTTGGACTTCTGGGCTCCTTGGTTCCAGTACCAGTCTCCTAAACGCATCGAATTTTCATTCGGGTATGGATAGAAAGGGGTTTCCGACGCATCTGGATCTAGCTTTTCTGGAGCATTTTCATCTACGCATTCGTTTGCAATTGAAAATGGGTCATCTGGATCATGGGTTGGGATAGACTCGCTGTGGTAGGCTCGGTATAAACCGAATTTGTTCATCTGTGTTCTGAAAGTGCGTCGAACTGAGGAAGGAGTTAAATGAATCAACTGCTCCATTACAGATCTCAAAGGAGGAGCAGAGAGGGGAGCAGGCGCAGGCGCAGAGTCGGAGGCGGGTGTGCGCATAGACGCAGCCTGCAGAGGATTGGTGACATCTGGGGGAGGTAGGGGCATCAAAGGCTCTGGCAACGCGTCCCTGAAACGAAGAGGTGCGCGTCGGTTGAGCCGACGCGGGCGACGTTGTGCAAGAGATATTTCATCGTCATCAATGCCCCCAGCTATAGGCTGTGACGAGTCCTATGTACGTGCCGTCAATCAATCATTTGTCTCTCTTGAACATGAAAACACCGACCTGAACTTCTCTATTCACACCAGGTGAGAGCCTGATATTTGGGTCGTCCACCACTGGCCCGGGAGAGCTGGCTCTCAAAGTTTCTGGGATGCGGGCTCGTTTTCGCTGGTAAAGCTCCTTTGCCCTCGATAGCACACTTGCAAGGCGCTTTTTCCCTTTCTGACAATTCTTCTCGTGCCTCTTGAAGGCCCCTGGGTCACTGAAGGAGCGACCGCAAACACAGGCCTGGAGCAAGGGGTTCGACATCCCACTTCAGAGAAAATTGTGGCTGAGCATAAGTTACCGGTATATAATATGGCACCTCCGAATCGCTGAACTTCTGAGCGTGTGAACAGCCAACATTCTCGTCACTTCGGAACGGCCGCTTACAGAGTCTCGGCAAGCCCTTTCTTACTCAACTCACTTACAGCAGCAGCAATCAAGTAAAGGACTGCAGAAATGCTGTTTTAAGTAACCTGGATCGGGTCCGAGTTGAGTTAGATTACTTACCCCGCCTGTGACTGAGTTCAAGATGCAAATCGTAAATTACCTGCCAGAACTGCGCGCCCTAAACATGAACCTGTGCGATGACGTCGGACCAGCGGACTTCAGTCGGGTCGCCATATAACAGGACCGCCCACAGTCACAAAGTCGCACGAAGACTGCCGGTTGTAAGTAGGTGCGATAGACCGCATAAGATTGCCCGTCATCGGTGGAGCAGCGTGACCAGAAAGACGGGCTGTGCGCCCACGGGTAACGGACCAGCGGGTGAGAAGCGGTGATGCCAAAGACACCGGCGTCACAATCGACAGTGAGATATAGAATAGCGGGATAGTCATTAGCATACGCCTCCACGCAGGGAAAGACCACCTCGTATAGGGTGAACGTTTTGAACACCTTCGACGTTGTCGTGTTCCACTCGTTTGCATTCTCGGAGACCTCAATTAGTGGCAGCTCGTGTCTCGGCCTCAGTTGTCGTCGGACCGAGGTAAACCTCAAGTCCCCATGCACTAGCACATGAAAGTGCACCTCGCGCGAACACTCCAACCTCGATGGAATACTATAAGCGCCTGCTCCGTCCTCATATGTATGACGAGCGGGAGCTCCTTCTGATACTCAAACAGACGCGGAAACTCGAAGGGCCACAGCACAGGCTTACACCGCCCACAATCCAGATCCAGCTCCAGCTCTAGGTAGGTATTACTGTGTGAGGATCGCGCCAGCGAGTGCCTGATCGAGGTATGCTGACGCGGGGCATAACCCGCCCACCTTGTGCCGGTCGATGCACTACGCCAGATCGCTGCATGGCCGTTCTGGCCGGACGGATATTGAGACCAGAAAGATAGCATTGGGTAATCGGGAACCACCTGACGCGGGATCGTCGTCGGGTCTAGCGTAGTAATAACAAGGGTAAGGGGCGGGGGTGGGGGTGGGAGTAGGAGTGGGAGAAGAGCACGTTGGTGGTTGTTACTCTTGTTGTTGTGCGGTACCCAAACCTTTTGTGAATCGAACGGATACGTCGGCAGATTAGCGCGGCGAGAGCTCGCGTCAGAGGACTCTTCGAAAATACGCTGCCAGTTCACGAGAACGGCGATTAGGTACAGCTGGACCAAGCTGCCCACCAGCGTGTCCCACGCAGGAGCGTCCTTGACCATCGACGCTAGACAGTGTCCTTCTGGAGGGCGGCAGCGTCTCGATCATGGGTGAACGGATTGCATGCAGCTTAGCGTCGATCTGCACGTCGATGATCTGGGCAGGGTTCACGTATCGCTCGAGTTCCATTAAACCTTGAGCAAACTTAGCGGGCTGGCGACAGGGTTCTGTAAGATATTCCTAAACGAAAAAAGGGCAGCAATGCTAACCTTTGAAACGGTGTTGATACCTCTTTGTAGTACCTCCCATAACTGACCAGCATCAGAAACCCCCGGCGTGTGAGCCGCGATACCAATGATCGCAATCGACTCCTGTTTTACGGGGCTCAGAGCGGCAGTGTCGTCATACGTATCTGACTCGGATGAAGCCGCGTCAACGCAACGCCTTGACCACCAGCCTAGGCCCAGTATGGATGCAAGATTACGTGAATTAGTATCTCGATGCGGGGGATGGTGAGGTTGAGTTTCGCAGCGACGGCGGCTAGGAAAGGGGGACGGGTGGAGAGACCAAAAGCCATGTTGTGCCTGAGGTCGGGCCGCCTTGTTCTGCCGCCTGCCGGCCTGACAAGACGAGCACGTTGACCAATAGCAGACGGCGTACGGAAGAGGCGTAGAACATGCCTCAAAGGCGGATGCAAGGCGATGGATTCGTTGATCAACGCGGCCCCGTGTGTCTTGGAGGCGGAGTCCGACTCGACGCGCTTAGAGGTCTCCTCCATGGCCGTCACGTCAACGGGTTCAATGGTTCCGTAAGGATCAATGAGCTGGGATGCAATTGGACGAAGCACAAGGAACGCCCTCATTTGTATTGGGCTGTGGGAAGTTGAGAAGCCGTCGATACAGCCAAGCTCGTCCACCTTGCTCATCAAACATTCAAGACCCCATAGGTGGGTTGTAGTTGCATGTTCACTTGTACTCGACTGCCGTGCGAGACCACACAACTAGGGGTCTCGTCTTCCACTCTAACAGGGAAACGCGACTGAAGGAAATTGATGTAATCCCCATAGACGGACTTCTGGACGAGCGTTTGTCCGGTCCCAGCTACGAGGGTAACTGGTAAATGTTGGGAACGTACAGCTGGTCGAAAGCCGCTTACTTTGAATGATTGCTGGCGATGAGAGAAAACCGGCTCAATGTAGCGATTTTATTCCAGTGGATCTTGTAATGTCCTCGACGGTTTCAAGGATATTTTCCCGAGGCCTTATCATAACTTGGAAAATATCTTTCCTCAGACTTGGATGGGGGCGGGGGCGGCTGCAGTCCTGGCAATCGTTTCAGACCCGAGTGAATTGAAACCACCATCCGCTGCGGCGCGGATCGACTCACCGAGACCATATTATATTCACCATCATCGCATCCAGCTTCCCGATATCGACCCGAATATACTTGTGGATCAGGGATGAAATCTAGTCGAGTGTTCCAAGATCTTCAAGGATAAGCACGCGAGGGAAGGCATACACCCTCGTAAAGCCTTGCAAGCCGGTCGCTTAGACTGGTGACAAATGTGGATAGGTCACCAGGAATAGATAGGTCGTCAGGATTAATCTGACGAGGTGTCAATATCAAAACAAGACACGAGACTGTAAGCTTAAGCTCACCTTTGAAAAAGATGATTGGGTTCTTGTTATAGCTAAAATATGAGCAGATCGCGCCGCGAAGCTCTTCGATGTCCGAGTTGATATCAATCATACCCACGTGCAGAAGTGTCGGAGAGATATTATATTGGAAGTCTCTGGAACCACTCAACACACAAGACTTGGCTCTTACGAGAGAATGATGAGCCGTAAAGAGACATCATACTGTTGAAAGTGCACACCTGGACGACGTCGTCGCGATGTGGCCAAGAGAAGACGTCACTCCCCAGGCCCGTCTGTTTAGCCTTGTGGTGAATTCGTGTGGATCTAGACCAGTCGATACATTGTATGCGTCGCTAACGTCGGACAGAGATATAATCTCGGTGGATTTACATGAAAAAGTGGGTAAAATGACTGTCGTTCGAATCTGTCCCGTTATGTTTTAGAAGTATCCAAGCCGAAGCTACTCACCGAAGTTATACGGATGTGAGTGAGCGCAACCTGCATGTTGACTGGCATACGTATATCATGCGCCTGTCTCATTGTCACCTCCGTGAGACCCGTATAATTTTCGTGTTCCAGAGATGCTATGGTCCGTGTTACATCCAAACCTGTAGAGAGGTCTTGACACGTACGATGATGCTCGAGAGCAGGCAAGCATGATTGAGGGACATGTTGCAGAAGCTCGGTTACTGAAGAACACGCTTTGATGCAATGTGAAAGAATGGTGCCTGTGAGCGAGTTCAACGAGTGTTATCACTATGAGCAAAGAAGGGCAGTACAAACCTGCAGATATGTTGTACATGCGCCTTGAGTAGCGTTGTCTGTTCCCGTACTCGGGATCAGTCAACATCTAAATCATGCAAGGTTAACGTTGAAAGATACACAAATTCGGAGTTAATGGATACTTACCTTGAAGATACGATACATCAGCAGTTCAAATTCGAGAGCCTCTACGCCTATTTTACAAACACGCAAGACGAAGACGACAGGTACGTCCAAGAATAATTCAAGTTAGTGACGTTCGTCATCGCACCTATCAACTCACCTCGGTAACGCCTGCCGACATAAAGATATTGCGGACGAACTCATTATTAACGCGTGATGGGCACTCGATCTCGACACTACGCCTCTTCCAAATCGTGTAAGGTATTTTTTGACGCCTCGGTCACCTCGCTGTTCACATGTGCTTGCATGAACCACTGTGTGCGATGTGTCTGTCAGGGCGGCTGCACACGAATCCAAAGTGGACGTGAAAAATCGACCTTGTCGAGCGATGCATTCACTTTCAACAGTTCGGCCACTCTTATATCTCCTTCGGCCTGGTCTGTCTCGGCTTCCCCGGATATACTGGTATGGGGAGCGTTCCATAGCATAAAACTACCCTGCTGTGCTGGGGTGAGGACGGGGCGTCATAGAGCATGTATGTGAGACGGACACATACCTCGTGCCTGCGTACAAACACCTCATGGCGCTGGAGCAATGCAGACCCGACTTCTGCGGCGGGGGTTGGCACACTGATACGGTGGGTGCGTCGGAGAGAGACTCACCTGCACTCAGAACGAGCCTGCTTTCGAGCCTGTACTTGAGAGCTTGCTAGGCCTTTGTAGCATCGCTTCCGCAACAACAGGAAATCTGGGTCTGAGCCTTGAGGCGCAGGGGAGGGGATCCGGGAAAGTTGGTGAGAGCAAGGGTGAGGCCATCGATGGTGGAGGTTGCATGATCGAGACTGTTGGGAGTTAACTCGCTGAACTTGTTGAAGATTGATCGATCGATCCGTGAGAATTACCTGTGAGAAACTAATTCTGCTGAACGTAACCGGGGCCCGCCGGGGCCTTGGCAAGTTGGCAATCACCGAAGAACCCCTCCGAGTCAATGATTCCAACCCGACAATCTTGAGTACCAGCTCCGAATCCATGCAGCAATCCTACCCTACTGACTTCTATTAGGGACTAGAAACTGGAAACTCGTTGTAAGTCCTTCCATGCTCAGCTCCTCCAGTCGCTTCTTCAATCCGTTCCCTCATCGACAGTACTCAAAGTGGACATGATACTGTAGGCGTATGCAAAGGATCCTGGGAAAGGCGGAAGATGTTCGACACAGCCCTGATTATCGACGCGTTGCCCGACACGGCGGCAACCAGTTACCACAGCTGGGGTAGGAATGTCAAACAGCGTCAAAGTCAAACAAAAGAAAGCCTGCACATAGACAATAGATTCGGATAAGCAATTCTAACGTCGTTATACAATATCGAGTCGCGAGCATTGTCGTGGCAGAGGAAACGATGACCGTGTCGTCCATAATCGGAAGCATGTTCAACCTTGACTCGGATGCGCGGGACGAAATCGAAATCACCGTTGTACGATGGTCTTGTGTAAGGAGTGAACTCTTCTGCACGGCAGAGTCGTGGAGAATGGAATTGTAGTGACAATCCGGAGGTTTCTCGCCGCGGCCCCGGCGTACGCGGCGAACAGACTTCTGAGGACATTCTCCGCAGACGAATTGGGGTGACTATGACGAACATTGTGTTTTCATCAAATGCACCGTGCACGCAAGAGGTCTGCGGCCTCGGTGTAAATAGAAGTAGTATAGCTGAACTGAAGCAAGGCAACCGCAAGCCAAAACATCTGGCAGAGGTCACGGTATCGTGATCCCTCCGGCAAGGAGCATCGAAGCATACTCGGACGTTCTCGGGTAACGTCCTCGACTGTTTCAACGATGTTATCCCGAGGACTTTCGTAGCTTAAAAACGATCTTTCCTCCGACGGACATTAATGGACGCGGGCGCAACTGCAGTCCTGGCAATCCAAGTGGCAAACGTTTCAGACCGGCGTGAACCGATACCACCGTAACTGTCTGCTGCGGCGTGGATCAGCTCATCCATAACCACATTCACGATCGTCGCATCCTGCTTCCTGCTTTCGACCCATATATGCTTGTGGATCAGAGATGAAATCTAGTCGAGCGTTCCAAGATCGTCAAGGATAAGGACATAAGGGCAACCACACACCTCCAAGTTCTGCAATCGTCAGATCTATCAACGTGCGAATGCAATCTCCCAGTCGTGCCCCCGAGTGCTCGTATAAAGGGTTTGAAGGGTTGCAAAAGTGTGCGAGATTTTTGACCCAAGGACTCATATACTGGAGACAGTTGATGCGCTGTGTGATTTCAGCTTTATCCATCCCGGTAGAGACTATTGTCAAGAAATCGAGCGTGAGCTGGGGAGCAAAGTCTGCAAGCCGGTCGCTTAGACTAGTGACAAAAGTAGATAGATCACCACCGGTACTACGCCCGGCGCCACAGCTGATTTGGGGAGGGAAAGAGGAACCGGGGGACGCGACTCTCCCAATGGCCTCATATCTCTGTACCATGTCTGTGGTCGACGGTCGACGGGTGCCACCCACACGAGAGCCGTCTTGGGGGACAGAAAGACCAGAAGGTGTCACCGGCGCATCCACTTTCCGGTCAGAAGTGAACTTTGACATTGGGAACAAGAGCAAGGATTGTGGGCGGCCTCTCGAGGAAGACGTTGGCGTGTTGGTAGTTGAATTCACAACCGACATCTGCTTCACGTGAGACTTGGGAGAACGCCGATTCGGCGACCTGCTAGGTGATCGTGGCACCTCAATTACCATTACCCCAGCATTTGGAGCTGGAGCTTGTAGATGCTGCGGTGATGTTGCGTTGAACCTCGTCGCAGAAGGCACGGCGATGGACCGACTCTTCAAAGGTTTCTCGTGGGGGGAATCGGTGGACGAATTCGTAACCGCATCTCTTTCCGCTTCTCCCTTGTCTGGACCACACCACCACCCCATAGGTCAACCAAGTCGTGTACGGAGCTCTGCCTTCTTTTGTGCCTCGGACCGGATGCCTTCGAGGATTGAAATTCGATAGCGTCCTCAGGGATTTCCTCGTCACTCAAAGATATCTTCCCGTCTCGTGGGGACTCTAATGCTGGCTGCGCCTTCCAGTCATCTGAAGAGGAAGACCTATCAAATGAAGGACGAGTAGTCGACCCCATGAGTGAGTCCTGACTGATATTTGGGAAGCGTATCGACGATGCCTGCGGAAGTCCACTTGATTTTCTCCTGGTTATCGAAGGGGCTATAGACGTCCGGGGCTTCTTGCGCGGTCTTGCATAGGGACCCTGTTCTCTTGGACGAGCGAAGAGTGCTTGTGAGTGAACTCGCGCAGTACGGGTGTCTCTTGGGATTTCGTCTCTGAGGCTGCACGATCCTTCGCCGGCAATATCAACCTGTCAACATTTCCTGTCAACCAGTCCTTATACTCGCGGGTCTTCTGTGGCGCTAACGGAGCGCTGACTGAGTCACCCGTCAAATCAGCCAGGTCATCGAAAGGTTTGCAGGAAGCATGGACCGCGTGTTTCAATGATGATCGTGATGGCGGACGACCGTTGGAACGTTTGGTTGACAAGACAGCTTCGCCGGTCACCGGACCTGCTAAAGGCCGTCGCGCTTCCCCTGTCTCATGAGGTCCTGTAACTTGTTCTGAACGAGCATTATTATGGGCAACCGAACGCCGAGGCTGTGGACGGAAGGGTATTGAAGTAGAAGGGAATGACAAGTCAACAATGTTCTGTTGCCAAGATTAGGTTCTGGTTGCGTGGTATAACGGTTGGGCTTCTGAGAATATGCCACGGATGCATGTAATTCTTCTAGGGAGGGGAACCTTGACTCCGCAGACAGATCACCAGTCTGAAGAAATGCTGGGTTACCGGTAAAGGGGGTTGAGCTTGACAATGACTGGATAACAGGACTATTCCTCCATGACGAGCTTGTGTGCGGAGGAATAATTCCCGCCGACGAGGCGTCAAAATCAAAACAAGACACAGAGACTGTAAGCATGAGCTCACCTTTAGACGCGATGATCAGGTGCTTGCCATAGTCAAGATATGAGCAGATCGTGTCGAGGAGGTCATACACGGCACTGCAAAGCTCTTCGATGTCCGAGTTGACATTAATCCATACCTACGTGCTGAAGCGTCACAGAAATCTCGGGATCCTCTCAACACACAAGACTTGGCTATCACGAAGAAGTTGGCTCTTCGCAGCCCTGATGGGCTGTGAGAGAACGTTGAGCAGTAAAGATAAAGAGACGTCATGCCATTCAGAACGAACACATTGACAACGTTGTCGCGATGTGGCGAAGAGAAGTAAAACGTTACTCCCTGTCTGCTTAGCCTTATGATAAATTCGTGTGGATCAAGACCAGTCGATACATTGTATGCGTCGCTAACGTCCGACAGAGATCATATCATCTCGGTGGATTTACATGAAAGAGTGGGTGAAATGACTGTCGTTTGGATCTGTCCCGAGTGTTATGTTTTAGAAGTATCCAAGCCGAAGCTACTCACCGAAGTTCCTCTGCCTCTTGCTCCCGCTGCGCCTTCTTGCGCCCTTCTTCCATTGCAGCAGCCCGCTCGGTCTCGCGTTGTCGACGTTGCTCCGCCAACCGTTCCTCCTCTTGCCGTTTCCTTTCCGCCTCGGTCTGTGATCTGGGGTCAGTCCCACTACACACACCGACATTAACCAAGAAACACTCGCCCGCCTCGGCTCTCAGTCGGTCTTCCTCCTCCTTCCGCGCAGCCTCCCCTGCTTCTTCTCGCTCGCTCCCTTCTTCCTCCTCCTTCTCCTCATACGCAGCCCTCCTCTTCTCCTTTTCCTCCTCCATCTTCTTCTGCGCCACTGCCCGTCGTCTCTGACACTCCTCCATGTCCTAGACAAACGTAGAACAACAAAGGAACTAGGACGTACCGCGATCGATACCTTGAGCCCACCAGGTCCTGTGCGAGTTTCTTAGCCTCTTCTGTCCTGATCGACTCGATTTCCCGTCGCGCGCGCTCGATCTTTTTCTTCTTAGCATCTTCCTTTTCTTTTTGCTCCTCGATCAACTTCTTGGCACACGCGAGCTCCGCGCGGCGGGACGCCTCCTCCTTTTCTTAGCGTACGCTCAGCTCCGAGAGCAACTCTGCGGCGTGCGACGGGCGTTTTGCGCAGAGAGAGGGCGCGCCGTTCGGCGTTGGCTGCGGCGACAAGCTCGGCAAACTGGGTGGCCTGTTCCATCGGGGGAGAGCACCGACTCTGGGTAGATCACGCGCACAGCGTTGTGGAGCGCCGCTGAAAGGGTGCTCAACAGGGTACACAGGAGCTCAGCCGAGGACGGCTGGACGGTGTTGTCGTGGGGCGAGGGGCTGCTCGGACCGGAGGCGGCGAACCTTGTCAAGGGCTCGTCGATGAAGAATATAGTCTCCGTAGCATGTTCTACACGAATACGGAGCTCCCCGCGACGTGCACAGCCCATGACGTAGGCCTCGACTTGTTCGGGACCAAAGTCGTCGAGGGGCTTGACCAGGTCGAGGAGGGTGCTCATTTTGAGAGTGGTGTAGACCTGTGAGAGTTGAGAGAGCAGGCGGGAGAGCAGGGCACGGGAGAGCTTGGCGAATGTGGACTCTGCGCGTGGAAGTATCTCGTCGACTGAAACGGTCGCCTCCGCAATGGAATCCGTGCTGTCCTGAGCTTCATTATCCTTGGTGCAAGGAGACATCTGCTGTTTGGCTGACACGAATGATATTTCAGTGCTCTTCTCGCAGACAGAAGAAAGTAAGAACCTTCTGATTTCATCCTCTCTCGCTGAAGGTTTACCTGGGAGAAACCGCTGGGATGCCTGTATGGGTTGGAGGCACTGGAAAGAAGAAGGTGAAATTACACACGGTGCCCACAGCCATGGCTTATAATCCGAAAAGGCAGGCACTGACAGTGCCTGCTTGTCGTAATGGATGTTTCCTCCTGTATGCTCGGTTTCTTTTGGTTTGGTTAAATGGGGTCGGGGAACATGGGACACCGCTACGTCGTAATAATTGCTTGAAGGACGTGGAACGCGTTGAGTAAGACAGTAATAACGCGTCGGGTGGTGGGGAAAACTTCGTGCTGAGTGACAATTTGCAGGGCATAGGAGAGGAGAGCGTCGCAGCAGCAGCAGGCTACTAGATCGAAGCAAGCCATGCGGAACAGCGCAGTATGTGAGGTGCTAGTGAGGGGTGACTGGAGGAGGGAGCGGTGCGGGTGAACATCGAGACGCCGGGGCGGTTAGTACAGAATGCGTGGCAGTGCTGCATTGGGCGCGGAGTCCTTGAAGCTATTCTGAGTATTCATAATTCTGAATAACGACTACCTTCTCGGAGTCTCGGACTACCTCAGTCACTTACTCCTGTAGCCTTCTTCTGCTGATAACTAATTGTCATGACACCACCATTGATCGCAATTTTCGCTAATATAGTGACTCCCGCTCACGCAGAGCGTGCACTTCCACGCTCGGCGGAACCGTGACTCGCCGATCATGCCTTCACGCTGGCTGGATCGCACCCAAATAGTGATCCCTCGGACATCAATGGTCTTCAGGCAAGGATACTACTAAATCTCGCTGACTACTATGTAGTATGATCCTTCCCCGAGAGTCGCCGCGATGTCCGATTCACTGAATAGGTGAACTATACCCAGAACTGCTTGTGATCAACATGTGGTCGACATTATATTGTGTCTTTTACGTTGAACTTTGCCAGTCCTGCCAGACCACTCGAATTCGAGACCTTGCAGCTCCGCGCGGGCCACGTGCCCGATCCCACCACGAAAGCCCGCGCATGTCCCCAATCTATGCATCGACCAACTTCGCCTACAATGATTCCGCAATGAGCACCTTCTCGGCGAGTTTATTCGTTTATGCGAAGCTGAGACCATGTCTATTTGAAGCACGCGGCCGATCTCAATTGTTTACAGTACGTCTATGATCTGCGCGAGCATCGACCCAGCCTTGCGATATCTGCGCCCCAAAGCAACGAGTTCGAGCGAGGCTAGTAATTATTTCTTCTTCTTCGCAGGACGGTTGGATACGTTTATCCACGCATCGGAAACCCCACTGTCGTGTGTCTACGTTTACCACCTGAAAGAGTGCCCTTGTTTGATCCAAAATTTCTTTGGGTCGACCCAGGCACCAGGACAGTTCGTCCTTACAGTACCAGAGGTTGCATTCGGGACACTGGGCGAGCGGCGGGAACATCATCTGCGCGTCTTGCAGGCCAGCCAGACAAACGACGCTGTAGGCATGGCGAGAGCACGATTGGAACGGAACGAGCTGGGACAGGGGACAGTCCCTGCTCAAGCACATGACGGTGTCACATGAGGCGCACAGCGCCGGCAACACCTCACATGATGGACATGGTTTGAAAACAGGATGAGAGTATATATCTGTCTTGGGAAAGCCATTCAATTCGAGACGTTTCAAAAAGTGCTATGTATGTAACACAGAATCGTTGGCACGTCGGGAAAATAGGCCGGGCTTGAAGAGAAAGAAACACCACTTTACCAGCCAAACGAAGTCGTAAATTGACTGCGGACAGTAGCCTTTACATTCTTGGATCTCGAGTGATTTCAACGGATATAACCTGGTCTCATGACTCTCATCTCGAGAAAGCTCTTTGTGACGGGTTTCGATTGGAAGACTGGCCATCGCGTTCCACAGTGTTTGTTTGAATGTCGACAACCATTCGCTGAATTTGCATCGCAGGCACATCTTGGTAGAAGACAACTTTGCGTACGGTGTTTGGGGCAAAAGGCAAAGAAGATCTAAAATCCTCAGGAAAGTTGTTCCAAGGGTGCATCAAGGGCGGTGGTCAACCCTTTACTACGAACTCCGACGACCAAATACAGAGATCAAACTCATAAATATAGTGTATCGGGAACATTCGCGATGTTCAAGCAAGGTTTGCAAACCCGACCCGTACCATAACGAGATCGAAGACACTGTATACGCCCTGCAAGAAAGTGTCCCCAATAATCCAAAATCCTAGGCCATGTAGTCAGAACGAGTCCACCTAGTGCCGCACACCGAGGTTGAATCAGGAAGCGATAAGCACTGAAATCTCACCGATACGCGAGCGCTGAGCGATAATACCGCTGAAACAATGAGAAGAACCTTCCTCAATTGGATTGAGTCTGAGAGCATCAGAAGGGATTTCAAACGTCCTGCCACCGAAGGTGAAGCCCAGTGTTGGGAAAGAGTTGCACGGTACTGCAGGCTGTCGATAAAAACAAGGTATGTACCGAAGGTAATCGGAACTCACGGTAATAAAAACCAAAGTCTCCATGTTCCATCAGGGTACCGCCAAGGTGATCGTACAAGTTTGAAACTCGTTCCCAGTCTCCGAAGATGTAGCTTGCACCAGTGTGGAAAATAACAGGTACATTTTCGAGGATTTTTTTACCATTAACACGAACATCATCCATAGATACACGCCAGAATCCCTACATAGATTCCAATGTCAGCGACACTGTCCACTTCTTTCTACCGTTTTCACTCACAGGATCTGTTACGCGTGTATAAGTGATGTCACCATCGTACCACTTGCGGTTTGTTCCACCGACCCACATCTCGGCCCCGGAGGAGGAAAGTTTGAGTGAGAATACCGAACGGAATTTGTTATTGTTACCAGGGGTTTTGAGGCCTTCAAACAGCGGAGAAGCATCTTGAAGTCTCGAGATGGAAGGGAAGGCCAATCCCAGTACACCGCCTGCAGGGTATTGAGCCACTGGCATCTCTGGCAACTCACTGTACTGCCATGTTGCAGAACCAAAGGTCTGACGTAGTGCCTAGCTTGCGATCAGAATCCAATGGTCATGCTCATAAGCGATAGAAAACATACAGTGTATACACCAAGTGTTACGCGGTCAATACATTGCATACCTCTGATTAACATGGATCCATCTGAATTTGCGAGCTCAAATGGCTCATTCAGCTTCAAGGACGTTTTGGACAAGCTGGGATCCCAGCGGAGACCAAGTGTGGAATGTCCAGGAAAGCCGCTTTCCACAACCCACATATCGCTGCGTTTATTTGATAAAAACAGTTGTGTGAAGTTAAATAAAGTACCTACGCTGAACCGGTGTCGATTTGGACTGTGACATAGATCAGAGTAAACACATACCCGAATAATACTAGTGAATTTACCCTGTAAGGTCTGGGACAGGGCACGGGAGAGGAGTGGCCAGTAGCCGGCATATGGGGAATCGCTGGCACACAGTGAGGAGAGGAGAGGCGCTGTGGATGCGCAGAGTGATGGGGTCGAAAGAATCCTCGAGAAGGCCGTAAAGGATCTTGGCCGGGGCAGGGGAGAGGCGGAGGACGTCTCTCGAAAGCTAGAGAAGATGAGTGGGGGAGTTTCAGTGAAGAGACGGCAACTTACTTACAACATCTTTGAGGAGACCGGCCCAGGTAGGCGCCTTAAGTGGTCAGGCCGTTAGTCTTGGAGCGGGCGTCGTCTTCGTCGGCATGCTGCCCGACTGGAACTGCGAGCGCACTAACGAGGACCTGGCCAGCGAGACGGGTCATTTCCTCGTCGGACCTACCACCGATGGAGGTGACGACAGCATAATATCGATCCCAGGCTGCGGCGTGGCAGATAGAGGTAAAGAGGGTGAATTGAAGAGGGTGAACGAGAAGACTGCTGGGTGGAGATGGCAAAGAGGATCTTCGAGATGGAAAGGTGGACGCCAATGACACCAGTAGACATGACATTCGGACTGTGGATGGAGGCCATGGCCACAGTAGAAGTAAGAAGGGGGAGATAGAGAGAGAACTAGTGCGAGATCAAGAGGTTCAGCAGACACAAACTTTGGTTTTCTGACACCATCATGTATACCAGTGAGGAGGTATCCTTTGGAAGAGCCGTGTCCGGAACGAGTGCATGGAGGTGGTCCTTGGACTGGGTCGGTTTGACGAAGACCGTCAACGAGAGACGGGCGATGACATTGTCGGAGAATAACGAGGAAACATGATGCTACCCGTGCATGTGAGGGTAGCAAGTCTTGAAGCTTGAGCCATTGGACGGGAAGTTCAGATGTAGATGTGAACGAAGTGCAACCTGGCAATGTCTCTTCCCGTACTCCAAGCCTCGGGGCCAATCAACGTCTAAATTGTGCAAGGTTGAAAGATACACAAATTCAGAGTTGATGTATACTTACCTTTAAGATGTCCTCCATCAGCAGTTCAATTTCGAGAGCCTCTACGTCTATTTTACAAACACGAAAGATGAAGACGGCAGGTATGTCTCAGAAGAAGTGTTTAGTAGTAACTCAGGCTGGCAATCAACTTACCTCGGCAACGTCCGCCGATACGAAAACCACACCCGGCAACTCGGGCTCCTGGGACGGGCCGGGCCGCATAGCGCGCGCATTCTTATTCTCTCAGCCCACTCCCTCCCTCTCCTCCCAGCGCATGGTGCGATGTCCAAAGAAGTCACGGTGTCGCTTAAATATGCCCTTTTTAGTGGTCAACATGTGGTGCGATAGATGACCAGGTCCCGAACGAAGAGGGTCAGAAACCTGCCAGTCTAGTGTTACAACTTAGTACTAGATATACGAGGGAATGCCATCCGACAGAGATACATCGCGCCAGTGGAATCCATACCTGCATAATGGATTCGACTGTTCTACTCACAATGATTACCCAACCGACGCGAGTAGCATGAGTATTAAACACTGGCTCGGGGCATACACTGGCACATCATCTCTGCAATTAGGTACTCTAGCTTGAAAGTGCTCACGTCGATCTGCTAGGTTGTCTGAAACTGGAGCAGGTGGAGTTTTACTTCGTCCTGCCGTAGCCAGGGCCTGCAAATTCAATTCGAGCACCACCCATTTCGAAGCCCAGGCCGGAATTTCAACAACGACTCACCAAATCTTAGCATGCTGTAATTTATGCCGGAGGTGCATCATGTAAACCTAACCTCGGCCCAGTCCAAGCTTTGAGTTTCTCAGGAACCATCGATATTTTTAAAAGAAGTCAATACTGGTATCTCGTGCAGATGGAGTATGAAATGAAGGGATTCAGGAGAAGAAGAAAAAACTCAATTGACCCTGTTCCTAAATATCACCTTCGCACGGAGATCAGTCGCGATAACAGATAACAGTGGCCATCCCTCTTGGGTACCGTGACGGCCACGGTCCACAGGGACCAGCATGGAATTCAGCTCGTTCGCAGCAAAGAAATGTCCCGGACTAATGTTTAGTCAGGAAACTGATTCTGAACATACATATACAAGAGAGAATAAGGATGCAGTGGCTGCAGTAATCATCATTCCAAAGTGCCATCCGAAAATGTGAAGTCTTTCAAGACCTTGCATGCAATGGTTACTAATGAATTGAGCGTGGTCTGTGCGCATAAGCGGATATGAAGCATGGCTGCCAATATCCCTAAGGAAGCTGTCAATTTTTCGCATTTTCCCAAGCGCAGCTTTGGACCAGTCGTCCGTCTCAACAATACCCTCAACACCTTCATGGAAGGGAATAGATCCGAAGTTGACGACCAGAATACGATTCACCAACCGTTTTACATTGGTTGATTCTGGGCCTCCGCTTGTTCTATACCGCCACGAGTAACATGTTACGGACAATGAGGGCAACCAACAGGCTTATCATACCAGTCTGCCCCGTATTCGTTCAGATATTTCCGTCGCTCTTCGATTATCGAACCAAGATGCCGCACGGTACATGCCAGTGCGATATTCCGAGGAACATTGACACCAGTGGTAAACAAACGTGTGGCCAGTCTGTATACAGAGTATAAGGTATCTTTGAGACAGTGCTATGGTATCGACTTACGATCTCATAAATGCGGGAAACGAGCCAATCACAATACTTCCTTTGATGGCATCCATGGTGTAATGCATATTGATGACAATCCGATCAGGGTTGCGGCCTGGAGAAATTGGATTAGAAAGTTGGAAAAGTGACGGTAGAGTTGACAGACAGAGAACACACATGATTGAAGGCCGACAAATAATCTATTTCTCGCCCCGCAGATGTTCCACGAAGCTCAACGCAGGTATGCTCTTCCACTCTGCATGCTGACAGATCAGATTCGAACACGAGTCAAACGATACTCCTCACCGTTTCCTCTGAGGTCCAGGAACTCATCGAGGGTCGTCACTATCTCATTTCTGATCTTGGGGTATAGAGCTTGATAAGTCGGGAGCGAATGACCTCAATGTGATACGGATTATCAATGATCTCGCGACATAGGATGTACCTGATGTGAATTTGTTGTCGAGGACGTTTGACTCAGATGCGGGTCTGACTTCAGAAGCATAAACACATGACTCACGTCATCGACGGCATCCGCAAACGAAAAGTACTCGCCGGAGCTCCATCCACCTCCTCTATGCATCTTCGGCTACTTATATTAATAGTCCAGTGATAAAGTTTTGGTACTCTGAACGGTGCCGACTTGTGCTATATGATGTGGCGTTAACACCCGATTGTTATTCGACGCGCAGAACTCACCTTCTCGTAATCTCGTATAATCCTCTGCGCACTGACCATGTACTTGAAAGTGGTCCACCAGCAGCCCAACCATGCTTGAGCCTGCAGTCAGAATTGCATCAAGCTGTTGAAAAAGCACGCGTTGACAACATCTATTCCACTCAGTTGAAGCAGTACTCACTCTGGAGCGTTGAGACAACTTTGAGAGTACGACCGCGGTCGCGACGAAGCCTACGGCGTCATATGTAAGTGACGCTCGAAAGATTTGCTGGCAGCTCTGGCAGTCCCAAACTCATCAAGAGCATTCTGAAGATTAAAATAAGCCGCAAAGTCGCACACGACCTATATATTTATCTGGTTCGATAGAGTTCTGACGAACCAGGGATATTCTGGCCTTGGTTCGAGACTACAACTCCTCGTACCATCAGATGTGGAGTGAAATGACCATGATCCTTCGGAAGTTGATCCGAAGGGCATCCCTGAACGATCACGTGTGATCAATGTTGTAACGATCCAAACTAAATCCAACCTGGAGGGGGCGACCCCACCTCGTACTTCATTCCTCTCCGTTCCGGGCCCTGCCCCATTCCCTGACGGTCCCGGCTTTGTTATCCGACGAAAGACTCGAACTAGACCTGCGAGCAACAGATTCGGCGATATGAGCGGCACCGTCGTCCTTCGATACCTGCCGTTTACGGCCGGCCTACCCTCAGGCTCTTTGCGAGGGCCTCATTTCTCAACGACAGTGCGGAACGACTGTATCGGCACAGCCTTAATGCCACCACCAAGTTATCACGCCGCTGCCGTGGGCAGAGACTGCAACCGGGACGGCGCTGCGACGGAAACGGATAGCTCGCTTCATCGCTTCGAGAAACGACTCGAGGCGTGCAGGGGACCGTTGACGTGGATCCGGGTTCGAGCTGCATCGCCCACGGTAGCGCCTCTCATTGTTCTGGAGTGCTTGGAAGGGATCTGAGATAGGACGTGCGTGTAGTTGCCCACGCAGAAATAATTTAATTAGATGACTAGGAGACGGGCACGTCGGTTTGGATACTTACAGAGCACTCGGCCGATCGAGGAAGATATGTATGCCTGCCAGAGACCCGGGGAGGAAGCCAGTGGAAACAAGGTGGTCACGAAAGGCGAAGCTAATTCGTTGCTTTGCTGAACCAACGATGCATCACTGGCATTTGAATATACCGATGCTGTCTCGGAGACGAGCGATAACAAGAGGGTAATATAGTGAGAGAGGTAAGAAGACCATGACGCCAGGGAACTCGCGCAAGCTCGGTAGGTACTAACCGATCACGTTTCCAAAGTGACTATGAGCTTAGATGGATTGATCGCACCATCTGGAATGGGAGAGAAGGAGGTTGGATTCAAAGGGAGGTTGCGGCGGGGTAGTGTCTATGTCTATTAGAGCGACAGGCACCGAGCGAGAATGAATGCGAGACTGTGACACCAAGGTGGGCTTTGAAGAAGACGCGGAGTCCAACAAACGGAGGAGATGATGAGCATTGTCTGTCAATGGGATGCTAGCCAAAGCATCAGATAGTCCGTCTTCCTCTCCATCGGGGATATTCAGTAGTGGGCGGTGAACTATGGGGGCGGGAGAACAGCACGTTGGTGGTTGTTACTCTGGTTGTTGTGCGACGCCCAAACCTTTTGTGAATCGAACGGATACGTCGGCAGATCAGCGCGGCGAGAGCTCGCGACAGAGGACTCTTCGAAAATACGCGGCGCCAGTTCACGAGAACGGCGATTAGGTACAGCTGGACCAAGCTGCCCACCAGCGTGTCCCACGCAGGAACGTCCTTGACCATCGACGCTAGACAGTGTCCTTATAGAGGGACACAGCGTCTCGATCATGGATAAACGGTTTGTATGCAGTCTAGCGTCGATCTGCACGTCGATCTGGGCAGGGTTCACGTATCGCTCGAAAATACGCCGCCAGTTCACGAGAACGGCGATTAGGTACAGCTTGTCCCACGCAGGAGCGTCCTTGACCATCGATGCTAGACAGTGTCCCTCTGGAGGGCGGGAGTGGTGACGGAAGTTTGATTCCAGTTTTCTCTGCATTAGCCTAGAACACGATGTCTCCATTTACTCCTTCCTCAGTCATCGGTGCAGATGATGAGACAATGCCTATCGAGGCGTACGCATAATCATTGCACCGGAACCACGGGGTCCGCAGCGCTGGATATTGGACTGTTCCAAAGAACTACGACTTTTGGTTCAGATATCCGTGTTGGTTTGGGTGTTACATCAGGGATCGAACGACACTGGGAGACGGAAGATGAGTTGCGATTTAGTCACGACATCGGATTTGTCGCGCGTTGACGGGATGTAACTTGAAGGAGCCAGCTCCCAGTTGACAGTATCGCAAGAAACATGATTACGGGATGGCAGAGAATGGTGAACACGCTGTGATAGGACTATTGTGGCAAAGGGACGGAAAAATGAGGGGCAACCAAAATCCAGGAGAGTTAATGACGTACAAGCAAAAGGAGAAGTGCTTGGTAACATCGCTTGGACCCGAAAAAAAATATCATACGTAGACAACAAGTCTCGAGCCACGAACGACAACACCTTCCGGACCTAAAGTGGAAGACAACGGATGTGCCTGATTAAGCTCTAGTGTGTCGAAGACGTCCGCGAGGGAGGACTTGGTCGAAATTGATATATACGGAGTGTTATGCAGCACTATTGAAGAAGAATGCTCCTCGGGTTTGCGCTTGTTGGTGATTCGGGCATGCCCCGGCGCAATGCGCACCCTGCTCGATTTGTCGTGACTGTCGTCCCATTTCCGCCGTCTCCCCCGGGATCTACCGCCTTGTTTGAAGTTTCCCAATAGTAGTAAGGTCGAAATACCCGGTCTCCCCAAAAAGATATTTCCTATTGGTAAACGGAGTACACGTAGCCTAGCGGTGATCTGCACGTCGATTTGAGCAGGGTCCGCGTATCGCTCGAGTTCCATTAGACCTTGAGCAAACAAAGCGGGCTGGCGACATGGTTATCTTTTTCGGCCTGGAATGACAATCTATCGCCCACAGGAACGACAGTTCCGAGTACATTGGACGCGATGGGGCTCCACCCTGCCACTATCATGCAACGAAAAATGAAAACGATCGCGTGGGATCTAGATAAATAGATTAATCAATCAGTTAATCTGAACGAAAAAAGGGCAGCAGTGCAAACCTTTGAAACATACCTCTTTGTAGTACCTCCCATAACTAAGCAACATCAGCAGCCCCCGGAGTGTGAGCCGCGATACCAATGATCGCAATCGGCTCCTGTTTTACGGGGCTCGGAGCGGCAGTGTCGTCATACGTATCTGGTGAAGCCGCATCAACGCAGCTCAGTACATGTTCAGGCACAGCTCTCTCCAAAGCGCGCAGAGTACTTGATCCTGGACCGATACGTTGGCAGCTATGAGATCCACGTTCGGTAGAACGGCAGGAGCCATCTTCTTTGCGACTAGATCCAAGGTTCACGGGGCAAACGAACACCATGTCGAACACCGGTACCACCAGTGACGGGTAATCGGAACTGGGCCCT
This sequence comes from Leccinum angustisporum, assembly GCA_038091055.1. Lineage (NCBI taxonomy): Eukaryota > Fungi > Basidiomycota > Agaricomycetes > Boletales > Boletaceae > Leccinum > Leccinum angustisporum. The sequence continues at coordinate 33,525 of JBBPNU010000038.1, forward strand.
ACAATCCCAGCGGGCAGTGCAGATCTTGATAGTCCGAATGGTACGCCTGTCAACGTCGGCCAAGATCTGTTACCGTGTGTCTGGCGAATGTAAGTCAGAATGGTAGGGCGCGCCTAGCGCAGTGTGTTGCACGGTGCAATGGCGAGATACAAAGATCGAAAACTTGACCAAAAAGTCCAGTCGGCCTGAGACGGTCGTGTCGTTAAGTACCGCCGCCACGCGAAATGAGGGAACTCGACAATACATTATAGCCTGTCCAATGGTCAACGAGAGGAATAAAACAATATGGCTTCGAATGCACTCGCCTTTTGTTTCAATTGAGCAATGTGATGCTCAGCAATCTCGGTTTTCGTAGTGCTTGTGCGAGAGAGAAAAACGTTTCTGGCTTCAACGGAAGGTGTGACAGTGTCGAGAATCAGCGTCACGCCGGTGATCGGTCACTGGCCATTTTGCACAGAGAGAGACGTCACAAGTTCACATTTTTGTGATTGGCAACCAGGAGCGAGGTGGTTGAGGTAGGGCCATCGAGGGTGAGCGACGGGCAAAGTTTTTCTTTGTAAGCTACCGTAACGAGAGACATATTTGGAGAGCTACTAGACCATAGCTAATGTAGGTTAAGATCTGGTAATGAAAGTTGACTAAGTACGTCAATTGCGTGTACCGCTTGCGCTCGGGACTCGGGACTGAGACCCGTGATTGGTTGCCCGGTCCTCAAGCGCTTAAACCAAGTCATGATTTTACGGTACATTTCTACAAAATGATCAATCCGGCGGGACTTGACCACATCCGAATCTTCAAACCGCCTGTTTTGCAAAACGTCGGCCTCGACAACAGCAACGAGCTGAAAAACAATCATTTAGTATAACATTAAAATGACTTGAAAGAATATAACTCACCCAGCCCAGCCCGAATGCGAGCATTGGGTCTGTTGCGCATGGGATTTCGGCCCACTGATCAAACCCCTGGTTGTTTTGAATGTGTTGATACACTTGAGCGAATCCGATAGATTTTTTTCGGCAGAAAAAATGGTGCAAGAATTCTCGGATCTCGAGGCGTCCAAACCAAACGAGCTATAACCAAAGTGGTCAGATGGTATGATAGCAAATGTAAACTTTACTTACCCGTGTGGACCCGTTATTGTCGAGCATAACAATGTGAAACATACTATAGCCATGCATGTCGTCCCAACTGAGTGCTCCGCTTGGCGATCTCCATGCCGATGCCGTTTCGATATCATCCAGGGCTCTCAGAAGTACGATTCGAGGATACTCGTACTGTTCGAGCTGTTGGTAGCACGGTGCCAGAAGTTTCCGCGTGGAAATATATGCGTTGTGGAATAATGTGTGTCTCGCCAAACCAACCTGATGGAGACTCAGGTAAAGCGGAGAAAATATTGTCGAGACTTACCTCTGCTTTGATAATGGTTCGAAAGTTACTGTTCGATAACTTGGTGATACAGACTTTGCCCTCGATCGTGAGGGTCACTAAGGAGATGTTAGTCGTTTCGGCTGCTTCAACTGTACAGGAAACGTACCACTAATCGGATTCCAGTTTGTCGGGTTGGGTTGCATCCGACGAAGGAGCATAATCGCCCGGTTGACAGCACGCGTCACATGAGTTTGAGTGGCCCGCCCAGGCGCACAGTTGACGGCGCAAAGGAAGTAGGTGAAAATGAAAGAGGCATCCACGGCAATGAGAAACCAATCGAACGCTTGTAAGCGAAGGATTCCCAGGGTTGCTGTTGGGTTGCCATGTGTCAGTAGCGCGCAAGGAAAGAGATTCATTACTTACGCCCCAGTGAATTGTCGTCCCCGGACCCGGACCCGGACCCGCCCAAGTCCGTGTCTTCAGAATCTGCGTCCGAGTCGGAATCGGAGTCAGTGTCTTGATCCACGGCCAAAGAGGCAGAATTTGACGAGATAACTGTGTGAGACGTGGGAATATTCTCGGAGTTGCTGAATGGAATCGGAGGCGCCTCTGGGTTGACAGATTCGCTCGTTGTGGAAGGCCACAACCCGGACAGCGCGGGAGATATGCCTAAAAGGTGTCAGAGTAAGGCACATGTGTCATCTAATTCGTACCATCATGATCCTCGACACTCCCATCGACGCTACTCTCGCCGAACACTGATAGATCGAAGCTACTCGAGCTCTGGAGTTGGAATACAGAGGGATGCATTGCTTGGAAGAATAAAGAGCGCAAGTCGCTGCAACCCAGAGAGATATAGGACAAAATGTGGCTCAGCACAGTATGATTTACGTCTATCATAGCCGAGAGCCATCAGACGAGTCCGTGTTCGCGAATGCGAATGACACACAGTGATAGCCCAGATTGGTAGTAATAGAAGATAGACATGCTCCTTCAAATTTACGAAATCGCTCGTGCCGTTGCCAGTGAGTCGCTGAAAACGATTCTATGGGCCCGTTTATCCAATAATAGTTCTTGATCAAACCGAAAAAAAAGATTCAAGGGTCCTAAGGGATGTTCCAAACGTAAGTGCCCTTCAGGCCCATCCCAACATTGGGCGCAATTTTTTAGGATTAGTTGCAATGCTGCTGACTCCTGGATCACACGAGTCACTTGATCGATATCGTTGAATTGCCGCGCGCATGAGGCTAGTAGGCAGGTGCCCGAAAACTGTTAGAATAAGGCACAACTTCAAGTGTAATAAAGTCCGTGACCTAATTTGGATTGTAAACATACTACATGGGAAAGTCTGTACATAACTCCGCCTTCGAAAAACAATCGAACGTGATGCGTGTAGTAACGGCCTAATGGAAAGTATGAACGTACATAGCACGGCCCAAACAAGCTCCGCCTTCGAGAAACAATCGACCCAAACGAGCTCCGCCTTCGAGGAACAATCGAACGTGACGCATACAGTATGTACATGACACATATGATGTCCATCTGAGATAACGCTAACCTGCTTCTCCAAAGCTCCGCCTTCGCGCAACAATTGAACGTGAGGACGCTGACAGGTATGGCGTTAGAAGACCAGAGCTTGGGTTTGACGGAGGTATTGAAGAGAAACGCGACCATTTTCGAAGCAAGGCTTACCCCCGACAAGTTGTGCACTCCGTATAAGGAACCGCTGGTCCAACCATTCGGAAATTCATAGGGTACTAGGCTCCCTCATACGGGCAATGTCATCCGAATCACCTCCAAAAGTTCCCTGGAACCCTTTCGGCGAAGATTCATAGGGAATTGCACGGGTACCAGCGCGACGACGACTCATGCACACACGCACCCTCAGTGTCCCTCACCTGCCTCACCTGCAACGTCGACGACGACATGCACATACAGCACGCACGCTCCCTTACACAACGTCGACGATAAATTATGCCGTGTGCAGTACGTCGATCGCGACGAGTTTTGACGTAATTCGGAGTAGCCGTCGCCTGCAACTTAGATATTCGATGTTACTTGTGAAACTGTGCCGCATTCAAAAATTCGAAAAGCTCGCGACTCGTACCTTGCATAATCAACGCCGATATGAACCAAGTTTGGTACGGTTGCGCGGCTCGAGCAAGAATTTACGAAACGAGGGGTACATTCTGTACTCCGATTATGCATTTTTTGTGACAGGCTTGCGTTGATTGCGAATGTACTAGCTCCGCCTTCGGGGAACGACTGAACGTGACGTGTGTTGCGTGATGGCCCGGTCAGAAAAGTGTTCCTTGGACCAACTTGAACTTAACAATTTAATCAGAACAACTGTGCATTACCGAACTTGACGCTAAATGCTGTTAAGTGACACGGATCTAGAGACAGCCAGAGTCTCCAAGGCTTACCTAGCCCCGTTTTAGATTCACAGTCAGTCGGACTCAGTCCACCAGCCAATCAAAGAAAGTGTGTACATACATAGCTCCGCCTTCGGGGAACGATCGAACGTACAGCTTCCTTGAACCACGTGTGAACAAATCACGACAACTCCGCATGAGTGAGTCTCCAAGGCTTACCTAGCCCCGTTTTGGATTCACAGTCAGTCGGACTCAGTTGTGAAACTGTGCCGCATTCAAAAATTCGAAAAGCTCGCGACTCGTACCTTGCATAATCAACGATACGAACCAAGTTTGGTACGGTTGCGCGGCTCGAGCAAGAATTTACGAAACGAGGGGTACATTCTTAGAATAAGGCACAACTTCAAGTGTAATAAAGTCCGTGACCTAATTTGGATTGTAAACATACTACATGGGAAAGTCTGTACATACCACAGCCCTACGGGCACCCCTGGACCCAATGCATGCCGTACGTCTGGATCTCAATACATGAGTGGCATTGAGTGCAGAGTCCCTCAACGATCACCAAGTGTAAGTACATGAGACTAGAATATCTATCTTACAACACATCAATCGTGAAGACTCCGGTATTCTAACTTAGTACTCTAACTCATCCAACAGTGGGCCCCGTCTAGGACGCCCAACTAGGGCAAAAACGCCAACGTGCGCGCAAGGACTCCCGGAAGCAAGAGCGGCTACGAAGAGTTCTCAGACTCAAAGGAGGATGAAGCGTTGGTTTTCAGGCCTGCGACATCTCTGAATGTCTTGGATAACCGCTTCTGGATGGATGCAAAGGCAACGGCGGTTTCGGAATAGTTGTTTAGGACGGACAAGGGAGTCTCTATGGTACGACAAGATTTGTGGATGAGTCCTACCGCTTGACCCATCCCCTTCGATCGACCCTCCGCTGCCTCTCAGCCCGAGCAGCCATCCCTCAAACACAGGTTCGTTTAATTTCCTCTTCCCCGTCCCATCATCCTCGTGCCCGTTCGTTATCCGTTCTAACACATTGACCCCCCCAGGGAACTCGATTGAGCTCTCCAACATCAAATCTGTATCCCATCCAAACCTTCCCAAGGATTGCACTCTCGCCCATCCACGCGCACTGTACCCATCAACACCGACCCTGGTCCTCGTTCCCCTTGCATACCTCTCTCGCCAACCCTCCCAAACGGATTCATAGAGAGGCTGCCCTCCGAGAGCGCGGTCTCCGCCCTCCTTGCAAAGATTTGAGCCAGCAAGACTGTGAGGCAGACGAATGTCTCGGCAGTATTCCCTCGCCTTCTAGCTGCATCGATGTACACGGCCAAAGCGAAGCCGAACGGCTCAAGGCAACCTGGTTAGCCGAGAACCGTTCATCAGACAGCGCCAATTCGGATCTTGCACCCTCGGCGACCCCGTACTTGGAGGACACGCCAACCCGTCCCCCGTCCACCCCACCTTCCGCTCTTTCCGAAATCGATGTTCGGCACCAATCCGACGAAGGCAGGTCACTTTCCCTGGG